>LPNX011197072.1:85081-152073 GCA_001517045.1 Pseudotsuga menziesii | reverse complement strand
GCCTAAATGCCAAGCCGACCACCCCAACTTTGGAGGTATCGAGTGAAAAACTCAGAAATTATCAGTCGTTTGTTCAACAACCAATAATAACCAAGGGAAAAACACCCTGGGTTGATCAGATTGACAAATAAAGTCTAAGAGACCAAGTCTTTTACAGACTCTATCATGCTAGAAAATTTATTACAATTCCCTCATGGGGTATGAACATGTGATATAGTACAACAAGCACTTCCCAGAAGTACTTCCAAAGGTCTTTTTGAAGTCCGAACAAGTTAGCCCTGTCTGGTTCACCGGGCTCCCTTGATAAAAACCGCTAAGTACAACTTAGGTGGTAACACCACCACCTATTATCTTACCTAATTGATTTTTCCAATTCATGAGCTCCTAGATAGTTTTGGAAACTGCTTTATGCACTTATGGGGGATTTGCTTAGATTTAGTAAGCCTGCTTTTGACTCAATTCGAATGTCATATTCATGCATTTGAATCTCTCATGTAATTATTTATTATGGCATCCTATGACTTCACAGGATTGGATATTGTACACTTATTCAATACAGATTAGTGTTCAACTCCATATTCAGTCTCCTTTTGTGAGTAATTTGCATGTGTAATTGGCAATTGTTGCGAGTGTAATTGTTCTAACACCTGGGTTCAATTTCCACAAACAGATGGAGTCCTGGTGTAAGCAATTTGAAGAGCACCATATGTGAAAGGTACTAACATGTTCACTCAGATCGTCTCCTGGTCTGTCCTTGAACTTGGGTATGTCCGAGGGAAGCTTAGTAGGGACAACTAGCCAAGCCGGGTCATGAGCTACAGAATCATTCGTCAATATTGACAAGTCAGGAAGATTCGGCATTTCCAGGAAAGGGAGCCTAGGATGATGAGGATGATGGAATGCTCCCTGATAGTTCTAATTCACATAGGTCTGATTACCACCATGGCCTTGGCCATAGTTCCCTCCTCCCGTTTGACCCATATAGGGTGGTATGGAAGCACCATAGTGTGGTGTACCTTGACTATTCAGAGCTACAAAGCCGTAATTTGGAGAGTAAGCAAGTTGTTGATACCCACCCCCATAAGGTGAAGAACCCTGTTCATACTACGTCCCATAATAGGGTCCATAAGTCATCGCATGAGATGTCCCATGAGACACTCTGTAAGTAGGAACATATGCTCCGGAAGTAGGAATATACATTCCGAAAGTAGGAATGTGACCTCTAGAAGTACGAACATGACCTCCCAAAATGACGGGCGGTGCATGAAGCTGAGACACAACTGGTCTAGTAACTGCAGTACGGACATAACTCGTAGCAACGTTCCGGCCCGAAGGACCACGTGAATGAGGTGGAGGGTGAACACTCGAATAACAAGGGACAAAGGACGAAGGGATCTATGTAATTATGTACATACTATTCCCTATAGTCACTCATCTCGGATCTAGTATCCTAATAGGATCACTAACCCTAGACCTAGGAGGAATATGTGATGTAGCTTCCACCGCCGAGATGGAAGGTGCAATGTGACTAGCACTCCCAAACCTCTCCACATGGTAAGGAATGAGAGTGCCCCCAGGCATAGTGTTAGGCTCAAACTTATATTCGACATGAAATTCCAAAAAATGTGTGGGAAAACCAGACATACCATAACTACCATAGCTAGTGCTCGTGGGTTCAAAATGAGTCCGATCATCCTCCGTCATTCCATATCAACGATGCGTCAATGGGGAATCAACCCTAGAGTAAGTAGGTCTATCATGAAAGGTTCCTATCTTAGAAATCAAAGGACCTAACTCAGTCAAGCCGGGTGAAGGATCATAGTTAGGAGTAAACTCCCCATCTTCCACATGAACGGGAGAAGGTGGTTCAGGAATACCTTCTATATGGTCTCCCATAGTGTGTGAACCAATGTGTGAAGTAGTCCACCTAGACTGTCTATTTATCTCTCCCAAAGGAGGAGGAGATGTAGAAGGTGGAAGTCTTACTAAATGACGAGAACGGTGAGGAGCCGCACCCGAATCTACAATGACTCAAAAAATATAAAATACTCTCTATCTACGAAAACCCTAGGCAAGCATATTCCTATGCTCCAGAAGTAGGAATATACATTCTAGAAGTAGGAATGTGACCTCTAGAAGTATGAACATGACCTCCCAAAATGACAACCAGTGCATAAAGCTGAGACACAACTAGTCTAGTAACCGCAGTACAGACATAACTCGTAGCAACGTTCTGGCCCGAAGGACCACGTGAATGAGGTGGAGGGTGGACATTCGAAGAACAAGGGATAGAGGATGAAGGGATATATGTAATTATGTACGTACTATTCCCTATAGTCACTCATCTTGGATCTAGTATCTTAATAAGATCACTAACCCTAGACCTAGGAGGAATATGTGATGTAGCTTCCACCACCGAGATGGAAGGTGCAATGTGACTAGTGCTCCCAAACCTCTCCACATGGTAAGGAATGGGAGTGCTCCCAGGCATAGTGTTAGGATCAAACTCATATTCGACATGAAATGCCAAATCATGTGTGGAAAAACCAGACATACCATAACTACCATAGATAGTGCTCTCGGGTTCAAAATGAGTCTCATCATCCTCCAGCATTCCATATCGATGATGCGTCAATGGGAAATCAACCCTAGAGTAAGTAGGTCTATCATGAAAGGTTCCTATCTCAGAAATCATAGGACCTAACTCAGTCAAACCGGGTGAATGATCATAGTTAGGAGTAAACTCCCCATCTTCCACATGAATGGGAGAAGGTGGTTTAGGAATACCTTCTATATGGTCTCCCATGGTGTGTGAATCAATGTGTGAAGTAGTCCATCTGGACTGTCTATTTCTCTCTCCCAAAGGAGGAGGAGATGTAGAAGGTGGAAGTCATACTAAACAACGAGAATGGCGAGGAGCCGCACCCAAATCCACAATGACTCAAAAAATATAAAAGACTCTCTATATACAAAAATCCTAGGCAAGATAACATGCACAGAGCAATCACCAATAAAATCTAAATCCAAATACAAGCAATCAAGGGTAGGATAAGTGAGCTCTCGAATGAAGTAGGTGTTTCTTGCTTAGGAGAGGCTTGAGACTCCCATACATGATAAGTGGAGGTACGTAACCAATTATTGTGGCCCTCAGCTTCAACATGTAAAGCTACTGTGCTGTCTGACCCCAACCTGACCGGGACACCTACAGAATAACCCCTACAAAGTACCCCTCGATATCCTAGGTAAGGCCACTAAGGTCACCTCAATATAATCAATGCTCAGGTGGACAGTCACAGGTGGGATTGACCATATGGGTAGGGTAGCAAAGCCCAAAACTCTTAAAAGATCCCCCAGATACGAATAAAATCCTGGAAATATCTTTGGTGCTACTCAGTTTTGACTAGGGGTCATCCCAATCAATAACCTCTCACACTGCCTCGTGCTTAACTCCCTTTTGACTAGGGGTTATACCAAGGATTTTCCACACTCACTTGCACAGACACATACATGTTGTTGTTTAGTGGTCTTGGAGAATTTACTGATAATGAACTATTCCAAGACCCTAAAACCTAATCTTGTTGGTGAACCCTATCAAATAAAATAGTGTAGTAATTAAGTGTTGATTTTAATTGGCTTTATTACTCAAAAGAGGGATATGGCCGTGCAACTAATGGTGTTATGACACAACATGAAGTAAAATCCACACCTAACAATCAATGCAAATGCATTTTGTCCATGAAAACAGGGTATGCTACTATGTGAAATGCACAATTTTCTTCAAATGATAAATGCAAGCCTTCCTATATGAAATCCTGACTAATACTCCAAAGCAAATCTAGTGCAAGTACTATGCAAAATGCAAGATGCAATGCATGATGATAAGCAAATATTTTTGGATTTTTTGAAATAAAATGAGATATAAAAATCAAAAGAATGATTCTACAATCCCCAGACTCTTCAAGCACACTCAAGCAAAGCACTAAGGTAAAAGAATTCTAATGCACTAATCCCAAAACAAAAAATAAAAAATGCAATGACAAGAACATTCTTAAAAAATAAATTTACCCTAAAAAAAACGTCTCTGGTCAGAAACATAGGTGTATACAGACTCTGGCAATATCAAAAGAGACTCAGCAATCATCAAAATTCACCCAGCAACCATTCATCTTCCTCTAAAAGGAAAAACTAAGGGCATATGTGACTGTTCGCAGTAAACCCACGTGTATATGTGGAAATAGTAGAGAAACCCGTGTCTATACACGACTATGAGTTAAAAAATCACGTACATGAAGAAAGGTGCATAAAAATAAAGGAAAATGGACAAGCTGAGACAAACTTCACACCAATCAGACACTACCAGGAAAACATGCTCGTAGACCCGACATAGAAACAAGAGAAAAAGAGCAATTCAAAGTCATTGAATGCCGATAGAAAACCCCCAAAGGAAAACTACTAGGAACTCCCCAGTGGAGTCACCAATTCTGTTACAGAGAGAATTTCCTATGGCTTGGGGTACCACAATAGACAGCTTGACTCCAGAAATCAATCCTTTCCAATATGCAATAGAAATTAAATATCTAACACTAAAGGATCAGACCTCGTACCTTATTCCGGATGGTTGAAGTAGATCCCCGTTGAGCTTTCCAACTTCATCTTGAATTGATAGATTACTTCCTCAACAACAAGTAAAAAATACAACCATACTATATATATTTCTATTAGATCTATTCTAGCATATATAATCAACAATGTATAAGCATTTGAAATCATCCCATGGATAAAATATTCATTAAAACATGCATTATTGGATAGGAAAAGTTTTTTCTATTAATATAAAATTAGAGATTACAATGGATACAACCTCTGTTGGCACATC
The DNA here is from genome assembly GCA_001517045.1 of Pseudotsuga menziesii. Classification (NCBI taxonomy): domain Eukaryota; kingdom Viridiplantae; phylum Streptophyta; class Pinopsida; order Pinales; family Pinaceae; genus Pseudotsuga; species Pseudotsuga menziesii. The sequence goes on along the minus strand of LPNX011197072.1, from coordinate 147,197 downwards.
TGCAAATCGGAGAAACTGAATCCCCCACTTGGGCCTCCACCACCTCAATCCTCCATCTCTCGATAGCAAGCTCACAAGCAAAAGGCAATCTTGGGAAGAACACAAAAGTTCTCCAAGGGATAAAGGGATGCAGACTCAAGCACAAGTTCTGGCAACAATGGACTATAGTTTCTTTACTCTCAATTCTCTCATATATCTTCAATGTACCATAGAGTTCCTTATATATATTTTCAAAGGGGTAATGAAAGGTCAAATCCGAGCGATCTCAAGGCATATGGAAGGAGAGGAGACAAGTGAGTTGGATCCATGTCAAGGAAAACTCCAAAAGGATTTGGATTTTGTACACATCCTGATGTATGTGGTTTCAGGGGTCAAACCCACGTATATATGTGATAAGGGGTTTAAAATTCACGTATATCAATTTACACATGTTTTTAGGGATGGTCAAGGAAATATCAAAGGACAAAAAATGGTCCAAGGGGTCTAAGGAGTCTGCAGAGGGACATGGGAAGGCCATACAAGTGTGATTCACCTGGAGTGGTAAAATCAGCTATAATAGCAAGTGCAAGAACATGCCAAAGGTTATGAAGAAGAGTCACAGGTAGAGTAATCAACCACTTAGATGGATTCATAGCTAGAAAGGAAAGCAAAAGAAGGGTGAAAAAAGATAAGATTTGAGCAACGAGAAGAAAGAAGCACACCACAAATGGCAGAAGAACAAGTAAGTCACATACTAGTTTCAATTACCACTGCAACGAACGAAATCCAAGCCAAAGTAAAGCAACATTCGACGTCGTTCTTTCACCAAGTCAAGGTATTGCTACAATCCCTGACAAATACAATTTTAGAGAAGGTACTAGAGAGCGTGACCTGTGTAGATACTACATCCTTAGTACATAGTTTTAACCTTAGGCTAATTTAATTTTATTTCATGCAGTAGTATCCTACGGTTTAGACTTAGGGAAGTTGTCTAGGAGGTGAACTGGTTATTTACAGGCCTTTCACACATGCACTAGTGCTATAGTTGGTCAAGCCATCACATGTGTGCCCTAATTTAATGCCTTGGGGTGCTACATCCTTAATTTTGGTGATCTGGGTTTGACTAGGTGGCACTAGTGGTGTATTTGGTCCATTTTGTCTCTCTTAGGAGGATTTATTGCCACCTTGAGCATCCCACTCACCTATTTATTCTCACCCACACATGAATTGGACTCATTAATATCCTAACGCACTTGAACAATGTTCAAACCTTGGTTCATGACTGTTTAGGGTGAGATGGAGCTCCATTAGTCTACTTAGAGGGGATTGAGGTCAAATCTCACCATGACACATGTACACTTCCAATTGGCTTCCAGAGCCTCATGAATTGTCTCCAATGTATTATAAGTATGTACCATAACATCTACAAGATGTGCTATAATATAATGGTTAGATATTAGCACCTTTCACATGTTCTATTCCAACTACTTCTGACTCTTTCCTTTTCTCTTGCATATTTTGTCAAACACTTTGATGGTGAAATTGTTCTAGCTCCTAGATATAACTTGATAATCAATTATCACATGGTATTATAGCTAGTTAGAGTTGTAAACAAATCTAGTGAGGTTTGAGTTTCCGTTTAGGGAATATTTCTAGTTTTTTTTAGTGTTTTTCATTGCAGGTTCTTACAACAACTTCATGGATTCAAAATTTGTTCCTCTCCTTTTTCCATTCAGCTATTCTAAGTGGAAGTCGAATATGTGTGCATATATCAAGAGGCCATTTCTCTATGATGTGTCTATTGGTGTTGTGAGAGAGACATATTCTTGTCAAGAGAAATGTGATTGTCTTAATGACAATAATAGAGCCTATGGAACTATGTGTCTAGTTATACCTCCTACAATGCGTTACCTCCTTGATTACGATGATTACCCATTCGATCTTTGGATAAATATAGATGAAGATATTGGTATGCAGCAAGAATATGTGACCTATATGGAGAGCAAGAAAATGGGCAACTCTTATGTGTTCTTCCTCTTATGATCTCGTCCTCATGCATTTCTCAAGAAGTTTTTTGAAATGGAGGAGTAACCAAAGATTCAACAAATGATACAACTCAAGCTTCTTCCTTCATGGCTTCCTCTCCTCATGAAGAAGCTATGTTTCATGAAGATAGCATACGAGTTTCTGCCATCACTACTGCTGAAGAGTTCTCTATCCATTCTACACCCTTCTCCTCTATGTCTTCTATTACAAATGGTGAAGATGTATTGCTAGTTAATGTTCATAGCGAGCCTTCTCTAGAAGATGGGTTTTCTTCACATGAGAGTATTGGTTCAAAATATGGAGAGGTTTGGATGTCAAGTGAAGATCTCTCATTACTTCACACTATTTGTCACATGTATTCCTCTGGCATCACTAGTATATTTCCTTCAAGTTCATATGAATATGGATAATCCTTTGCCATCAAAATGGCACATTCGAGACTCTTGTTCCACCTTCTTGGAGCTGATTACAACCTTCATTCAAATTTGATGCTTTAATATCCTTATGAATCACTTGGGTTCACCTATTATCAAGAACTTCAAGTCTCATTTGGGCATGGAATCCTATTTGGTTCGAGGTTCAATTATAGAGAGCACCATTCTCTCTCCTATCATTGCATTTCAGTTGTTCTACATGGTCTAAGTATTAATCATGCAACTGTTCCTGAGTTGGTTGAGCACATTCCACTTCTTCCCAAGAAGAAGATTCCTCCATACATGCTGACCTAGTTTGGAGTGTATGCAGTTTTGTTTCTATTTCATAATCCATTTTTGAGGGGAGGTTTTTTCCCATGAGTTTTTCCTCCTTACATCGGTTACATGGATTAATAAACATTGTTGTAAAAGGTGACTTGTGCCTTAGTTTCCAAGGCCTTAATAAATCATGTGTTGTACTAATTCTAGATTAAGGGGGGGTGTTGGAGTAGTTATAAATCCTTAGTACATAGTTTTGACCTTAGGATAAATTCATTTTCTTTCATGCAGTGATATTCTATGGTTTAGACTTAGGGAAGTTGTCTAGGAGGTGAACCGGTTATTTCCAGGTCTTTCACACATGCATCGGTGTTGTAGTTTGTCAACCCAACACATGTGCACCCTCATTTAATTCCATCGGGTGATACATCCTTGATTTGGGTGATCTGGTTTTGACTAAGGGGTCCTAGTGGTGTATTTGGCCCATTTTGGCTCTCCTAGGATAATTTATTTCCACCTTGAGCCTCCCACTCACTTATTTCTCCTCAACCATGCATGAATTGGACTCACTAATACCCTAGCACACTTAACCAATGTTCACACCTTGGTTCCTTACTGTTTAGGGTGAGTTGGAGCTCCATTGGTCCACCTATGGGGGATTGAGGTCAAATCTCAGCATGCCACATGTACACTTCCAATTGGCTTCATGAGCCTCACAAATTGTCTCCAATGTATTATAATTATGTACCATAACATCTACAATATGTTGTGTAATATAATGGTTAGATAATAGCATCTTTCAGATGTGTTATTCCAACTATTTCTATCTCTTTGTTTTTCTCTTGCATATTTTGTCAAAAAATTTGATGGGGAAATTGTTCTAGCTCCTATATATAGCTTGAGAAGCAATTCTCACAAGAAAAATGACAACAAGAAATGAAAATGTCAATGTAACTATGCACCAATTCGATGCGATTAGTATATGTTATCACCCAATATTTTTCCTATGCTTGTGAGTAGGAAATCACTCAGGTAACCATTTAAAACCAAACTTTAGGATTTATTCAAGCCTATACATCTAGAGAGAAATGTATTAGGGTCATAAGGACCCTTCACATACACATATGTCTCACAACGAACATTCAGAAGGATATATTTTTTATGAGAATAGATAGTTTGTATTTCAAACATTGTAAGACAGAAAAACATAATACACCATTGGGAAATGGAGTTGAAACCTGAAAAATTACATGGTTTACATCAATAATGATAGGTTATTATCCTTTTAAATCTGAAGCAACACGAGCATTACCATTCAGTCAAATAACTTTAATAGATTGCAGAGGGAAATGAGAAGAAGTCCAGTGAAACAGGAGGCACCTATCTGCAGATGAATCTCCTGAGACACCTTTAGCAGAAGCAACAATAAAGGTTGATAACTGAATTGGAGCACCTAGTAGAGGATGAATTACATGACATTCATCATAAATACATAACAAATATGATTTCTGATGAAAGGAGCCCTTAACAGAGAACGAATTCCTTACATACAACTATAAATGTATTAGCAGAACTTCACACATACATCGAATGGATCATATACTAAAACACAGACTAAACATTGAACATGTGATGAATCTCAAACAATCAGAACATACTTCTAAATTAAATACTTCCAAGAAAATCTCATGGATACAATACCAAGAACATAGGATTCCAAAATGAATGTCGAACCATTTTATCCTCTATTGAGGTTACATTTATAGTTCTATTTTCTCCCAAAATGAATCTCGAAACAGAGCACCAAAATTAGTTACATCATGGGAATCATCCCACATGCTCTAAATCCTAACAAAAGTTGAGGTGGCAGATTCTCCATGATTGTAACACAAATAGGGAAAGCATGATGTGACATGCATGATGGATCAAAATTGAAAATCTCAACATCTAGGGTCTCAGGCTCGCTTGATGAAAAATTTTGTTTAGAGCATCTTCCAATGACCTTCTATTGACTCAGTAGGAGTGAAAATTCAAGAAATTTGTAGGCACATGTCATGGAATATCAAACTAGTAAGTGATCAACACTGTTGATGATAATCCTAAGATGTCTGCAGGGATCGATTGTAACTATTCAACTAGATTGGGTTCCGTAGGTTTCTTTCCACAAGATTCACTCCACAATCCCTTTCTGCATTTTTTTGGATTGTGGATTCTCCTACTTTTACCTTCAAACCTCTACAATTCAACTTCCATCATTTTCCTTCCACAAAATTGTTAGAATAATCAAACCATAGTTAGCTACCTTAGACATTAATTAATCCATTTTTGTCTTATTTGCCTAGTTTCCAATATTCCATTGTATGCAAGTTGTCTTCCACATGTCCTAGAAGTCAAACTTGCTAAAAATGAGCCATGCAGCACTTGGGAAACCTACTAGAATCCATATTTATCATATCTTCTTTATTCCAGATCCTCCGTAGCGCATATCTACTTTTTCTGCTAAGTTCCCTGCTTTATTAAGATTTATGGAAAAAGGGAAAGTAATACTAGGTGTAGTTGACTTGTTTTTTTCCCTCATCATCCTCCATTATTTTATCCTAATAAAATCATGTATGAGTTGTATTTTGATCACTTATTATCTTGCCTACTTGACTTTGCCAATTCGTGAGCCTCTAGGTTGATGTGGAAACTACTTTATGCACCTATGGGGGATTTGACTAGATTTAGTAAGCCTGCATTTTGACTATTTCGAATGGCATCCTTATGCATTCAAATATATCATGTAATTATCTACTGTATCAGCTTATTACTTCATAAGGTTGGCTATTTTATACTTATTCAATACATATTAGTATCATGCTCCAATTTCAGTCTCCTTTGTGTGTAAATTTGCAGGTTTGATTAGCAATTTTGTAAGTGCAATTGTTCTATTACTTGGGTTGAATTTCCACATGGTATCAGAGCCTTTATAAATAAATTTCTCTCCTTCCATATTTCTATTTCAGGTTTTACATCTTGACTGGGAGCATTCTGCTAACTGAAGGGCACAGTTTCTGAGCTATGGATCAATCTCAGAAGATCATCTTGACTGCATTTAATTTATTTGAATGTAAAGAACAGATGGAGATACTATTGAGAGAAAAAGGTATCTACCGGGTGACTATGGAAACTAAGGTAGAGCCCAATCTAGCTGCAGAGATAATGAAATGGCACAACAAGAGGGATGAGGCCTATGGTCTCTTGTGTCTGAGCATATCCAGAGACCTCCTTTTCCATCTTGATGGATTGACATCACCTGATGAAGTATGGGATAATATTGTAGATATTTTTGGTAATATAGATGAGATGAGAGGACATCAAATAGAGAATGAATTGATCTCTTTGAGTCCCAGCAGCTTTGAATCCCTGCAACTCTACTTTTCCAAGTTTAAAGCCCTTGTTTTGCAGCTAAAACAATGTGGAATTGAAAATAAGGAAGAGCAACTAGTTTTGGCCATACTCTCAAATATTGGCCATGACTATTTAGTGTTTGTTTCGACCTTCCATTCCACCAAGTTGATAGCTGGAGCCTGGAAGATGCCTAATCTTGCAGAGTTCATGGAATCCCTCACAGACGAACAAGATAAATTGGTGACGATGGGCACCATAAAACCTTCCAAAGCCCAAGCTTTGGTTGCTGGAGATTCAAGGGTGGATTCAAAAGGCAAGAAGAAAGCTAAGAAGCCACCTGAGCAAAAGGGAGACAAGAACAAGTCTCAAGAGGATCCCCAAGGCTCTAAGAAGAACTTCCAGAAGAAGAAGAACAAAGGAGAAATGAGCAAGTGCGTATATTGCAGTAGGGGCTATCATCCTAAGAGCTCCTCTATGAAGAAGCAAATTGACATGTTGACCCAACTCTTGGAGAAGAATAACATCTCCCTTCCTGATTTCTCAAAGAAGAGGGAAGGAGGATCAAATTTAGAGGACATAGAGAGAGTACATGCTTTAGTTGTTGGCACATCAAGCTCACCTAGTTTCATCATGGAATCTGGAGCTTCAAGACATATGGTTTCGACCAAGGAGGCATTCTCCTCTCTTGACATGTCAAAAGTTCCACCAATAGTGCTAGGAGATGACTCTCACTAATAGTTTGGGGAAAGGAAGGATTTATCTTGACCATGGTAAGTTCAGTAATGTATTGTATGTTCCAAGTAGTGCCCCTAACATCTTATTAGTGTATTAGATGACCCACACAGGGTCTCCAAAGAAGTTCATATTATCCCCTAATGATGTTGAGATCACAAAGATCTCGAATTGTAAAGTCATTGCAAAAGGAGTTGTAGATCACACTTCGAAGGTATACATGTTTTCACATTTTCTACCCTACTCAAACCCTTCTGCTCTTCTGATTCATGCTAATGAGGTAAGCAAGTTTTGGCATGAAATATTTGGCCATATTAAATATAAGTATATTTATGATATAAGTGAAAAATAAATGGTCATAGGGTTACCAAAGATTAAGTTTATGAAGGGAGTCTGTCAAGGTTGTATCCTAGGAAAAAACCCAGAGCATAAATTTGAGAGAGCTAGTCATGAGAGAATCTATGCACCTCTTGAGTTGATCCACAGTGATGTTGCTGGTCCATTTCTTCATATTTCAATGAGTCAATAAAAATATGCATTGACCTTCATAGATGACTTTTCTAGGTATTGTTGGGTTTACTTCCTAAAGAATAAGTCTGAAGTTTTTGGCCTCTTCAAAGTCTTTAAGGCTTTGGTTGAAAACCAGTCTAGGAGGAGACTCAAGATCCTCAGATCTGACAATGGTGGTGAGTATATCAAGTCTGAATTCATTCAATATTGTGAATATGCATGTATTTAGATGCAACATTCAATCCCTTACACACCACAACAAAATGGTGTTGCTGAGAAAGAAAAGATCACTGAAGGAGATGGCAACCTGTATGATGGAGGCTAAGACTTTGCCACCAAAGTTTTGGGCCAAGGCTATAAAATATGAATCCTATATCCAGAATAGGGTGCCTCGTAAACAGGTTGATTTTATGACTCCTTTCAAAATATTGGAGTGGGCACAAGACAAATGTGACCCATTTCAGGATTTTTGGCTCAAAGGCTTGGGCTAGAATTCCAACAGAAAAGAGGAAGGCTTTGCAGCCCCAAAGCCAAGAGTGTATATTTTTAGGGTAATCTGAATATTCAAAAGGGTACAAGATAATAAATTTGAGAACAAACAAATCCTTCATTGAAAGGAGTGTTCAGTTCCAAGACGAGCCTTTAGTAGCAGTTGAAGTTGGAGAGTCTTCTTCACCACCAGAACCATTGAATGTAAGTGAAGAGATAAATGGGTTTGATGATTCTGATATATCTGATAATGATGATTTAATTGCAGGTATGACATCCCTACAAGACCAAAATGTGCAGAAAATACCATTCATGCAGCTGGGGAACTAGCTGGAAATCCTAGTGATCCTAGGAGGAATAGATCTCAGTTTGAGAGTGCCCTGTGTATGAAAGACCCTTTGTTTGTATAGAAGTGCTATTTGATGGTTGAATCAGACCAAAATACATATGAATATGCATCACATGATCCAATATGGCAAACAGCCATGAAAGAAGAATTCAACTCACTCCAGAAGAACAACACTTGGGAACTGGTTGCTCTTCCCTCAGGGAGGAAGCTAGTTCAATGTAAGTGGGTTTTCAAAACTAATTTTGCTGCTGATGGTTAACCTTTGAAATATAAGGCTATATTGGTAGCCAAGGGATACTCATAGTTACATGGTATTGACTACACTGAAACCTTTGCACCAGTGGCAAAGATGAACTCCATCAGGCTAGCCTTAGCCATTGCAACTTCGAAGCAGTGAGAGGTACATCACATGGATGTGAAGTGTGATTTATTGAATGGAGATCTCACTGAAGATATTTACATGCATCAAGCTCAAGGGTTTGTTACTAATACATCTTTTGTGTGCAGGCTAAAGAAATCATTGTATGGGCTTAAGCAAGCCCCGAGGGCTTGGTATGCCAATATTGATGGATTTCTATTGTCATTGAGTTTTGTTCGATGCAAGTCTGATCCTAATTTTTATTTGAAGATGATTCATGGTTATTTTATTATTATTGTCTTGTATGTGGATGACCTTCTGATTACAGGAAGTTCAAAAAAAGGGATTTCCTCCTTGAAGGATGCAATGAACCATGCATTTTCTATGACTGATTTGGGGTTTTTGAGCCAATTCTTGGGTCTCGAAATTGCTCAATCCCAACATGGAATAAAAGTACATCAGTCCAAGTATGCTTTAGATTTTCTAAACAAGTTCAACATGAAATATTTCAAGTCAAGAAAGACTCCGTTCCTTTCAGGAGTTAAGCTTGAAGAAGCAGGTTCTTCTCCTATGGTAAATAATACACTGTATAGGCAGTTGATTGGGTGTTTGCTGTACCTTACGCACACTTGACCTGATATTTCTTATGCAGTAAGTGTGGCTTCAATACACATGTATCAGCCTCATGAGATACATTGGAGAGCAGCCAAAAGGATCCTTAACTTTGTTCAGGGAACACGAACTCATGGGATCTTCTACAAAGATAAATATGATCTTGATTTGATTGGGTTTACTGATAGTGATTGGGCAGGTGACAACACAGATCAAAATTCAACATCAATATATGTGTTTATGCTTGTTGAGGGACCAATCGGCTAGTCAAGCAAGAAACAGAGTGCCATAGCACTCTCATCTACATAAGTGGTTGCAGGGGATACTTGGTGAGTGTGGCTTCGAATCAGAGTTTTCAACTATTATCTATTGTGATAATCAGAGCACCATTAGAATATGCAATGATCTAGTTAAGAGATATAGAACCAAACACATTGAGATCCATATGCACTACATTAGACAGCTTGTGCATGATGGCACCATTCACCTACTCTTCTGTGCATCTTCAGAACAAGTAGCAAACATCTTCACCAATGTTTTTGTGAGAAGACATTCAAAAATATCAAATAACTACTGGGGATTGCTGATCATGCTATGAAGTATGATTGATGAAAATATTTTCAAATTTTGTTTTGCTTTGCATGTTTAAGGGAGGATTTTCCCACTGGGTTTTTGCCTCTTTTCTTGGTTAAATGGGCATGCTATACGTAAAGGGTGACTAAGCCTTGTTTCTAGGCCCTATATTTTTTTGATATTTAATCATAAATTCAGGCTTAAGGGGGGGTTTTAGAATAATCAAACCATATTTAGCTACCTTAGACATTAATTAATCCATTTTTTTCTTATTTGCCTAGTTTCCAATATTCCACTCTATTCAAGTTGTCTTCCACATGTTCTAAAAGTCAAACTTGATAAAACTGAGTCATGGAGCACTTGGGAAAACTTCTAGAATCCATATTTATCATATCTTCTTTATTCCAGATCCTCCCTAGCGCATATTTGCTTTTTCTGCTAAGTTGCCTGCTTTATTAAGATTTATGCAAAAGGGAAAGTAAGACTAGGTGTAGTTGAATTGTTTTTTCCCTCATCATCCTCCATTATTTTCTCCTAATAAAATCATGTATGAGTTTTCTTTCCATCACTTATTAGATTTCCTACTTTATTTTGTCGATTCATGAGCCTCTAGGTAGATTTGGAAACTGCTTTATTCACCTATGGGGGATTTGACTAGATTTAGTAAGCCTCCTTTTTGACTATTTCGAATGGCATCCTTATGCATTTGAATCTCTCATGTAATTATATATTGTAGCTGTATATTACTTCATAAGGTTGGATATTGTACACTTATTCAATACAGATTAGTGTTATGCTCCAAATTCAGTCTCCTTTGTGTGTAAATTTGCAGGTTTGATTAGCAATTTTGTGACTGCAATTGTTCTATCACTTGGGTTCAATTTCCACAAAAAATGCAGATTTTGGATCATGGATCCAAATTTTCTCTATGTTCAACTTCTACCTTCTCACTCCCGCAAATTTCCTTTTTCCTTTCTCTTGCGGGATTCTTCTAGAACGTCAGCTCTCTTTGCGGCTCATATATCCACCCTTGAAATATTCTAGGTCTACCCAATTTCACTGATTTCCAAGTCTTATTTCCTCGTGCATGCTTACTCTTATGGACTTGTTTATGGCCATCAATCTCCTTCATGGAATATTTTCTCCATCTATTCTCGCTGAGAATTACCACTGAAATGGTTTTTTCATATAAGGCTTATTTTCCCAGGTCACGCTTAAGTATTTTTTACCATTCTCATACTTCATAATTTAGAATAATCCTTCCAAACAACCTTGAACCATTTCTACACACCTCTAGGTCATAAGATATGTATTTTTAGACCTCACCTTACATTTACCTTGGTCTGACCCCCTTTCCGACCATTTAACCCAAACATGGTGCTAACAATTGGCTCCAATTGGGAATGATATCCTCCCTATGAGCTAGAAAAGAATAGTATACCAAGTTCCTGGTCCCTTGGGCCATGCTATGCTTCAAAAAACCTAGTTAACTGCAAACCTTTTCTTTATCCTAGAGGCCCATTGCTTCAAAATTTAATCTATTTCCTTCAAATATAAACTCAAAAAGAAAAGAAAACCAAATGATAGCTCTTCCTGGATACTTTACTTCCTTCACCTCAGAATTTAAGTCTACCAAAGATCTATCCACACATGCGATTTTAAAATAAAATGGTATATATACAATTACATAGAAGACTAAACTTACTTCAAAGAATGTAGTGCTTGAGGAGCCTCCCATTTACGGGAGTTCCTGACACAAGATCACCCTCTATCTCCTCCAATATGTAGGCATTCTTCCCTCTAAAAGCTGCAATTTTATAAGGGCCCATTTGTTGGGACTCATAAATGTCATATTTTCATCCACTTTACCTTTTTCTATTCTTCACATTTCATCGTCCCATTAACCTTTCATTATACCATTTCCTTACATACATTTGGGTTTCACCTTAGTATTTTCGACTTTATTCATTTTAGTATTATAAGTGAATTTATTATTAAATGTTAGAAATCAACATGTTTTTCATATATATCTCAAAAATGTGTGAGCTTTGTAATGTGTAGGAATTAATACAAGAATACTTCTCGAATATCTCCTCCACTATTTCAATGAGATAGTTATTCAAAGCGTGTATTCCAAGGAAAAGATCATGGAGATTTGGTTGGCATATCTTGTCCATGATTTGTGAGAGACATGTGGAGGATTTGAAGGGATCTTATCTTGTAATAATGGGAAAGTAGTTGAGAGTAGTTGAGAGAATATTGGACCTGTAATTATGAGATGGTTATCTTATGTTCAAGGCTCTCATGTATAAAGGAGAGTGTCGTCTCTCCATTCAGGAATAGTTTTTGATTAGGCTTGATTGGTATTATATTGTAGAATTTAGTCTTTCCATTGTAATTTGGAGAACTGGATTCTTGGCTTTGACTCTTAGTTTGATTCATGCTTTCGTTATTGTTTCATGATTTCTCATTTGATTCTTGTGATGTAATTTGAGATAGATTTATTGTGTGAGCTCACATATTTTTTTGTCATTAAAATGTTCACATTGTGAGAATTTTGATCCATAGGAATATCTAGGAGCCTTAGAGAAACTCACAAATCAAATTTAGTGCAAAACCAACAAAAAACCATTAAATGAGAAGCAATTTACACATGCAATGTGAATAGAAACATGCTATATTTTGTCGTCTAACATAAAAACATGTTATTAACATGTTTATATTACATAATAAGTGTTTCAAGAGGCTTAGGAAGCCAATTGTGATTGTACAAATGAACTTGGCCATATTGGCCTCAATCACCCCTAGGTTGACAAATCATGCTCCAAATCAGCCCAAATGGCCACAAATTGCTATGTGGCCATGGATGAGATGACATGGGGTCATCATTACACCTTGGAATGCATGGGTGTGGAAACATAGGTGGGTTAGAGGCTCTAGGTCGCATTAAATGCACCAAATCAGCTCAAAAATGGACAAAATCCACCTCTAGAGATCCTAGTCAACCAAGTTGTCCACATTCAATGAATGGGAGCACACCAACAATGATGAGGATGTGTATGTGGATGGTTTACTGATCTATATCACTCATGTGGGTGTGAATGCATCAATTTAGCTGGTTATTAGTCCAACTAAGCACCCTAAGTCCAAAACCATAGTGTATTAATGCAAAATTTAATAAAATTGACTAAGGAGTTAAAATAAGGTACAAAGGGGTTGGATTAATCTTATAAAAACATCCCTTAACCAAAAAATTAGTACAGCTCATAAAATGGAAGAGTCCTTGGAAACAAAGTCTCAAGTCACCTCAGTTACAGAAATCAAAAAAATTTATTTGTCTATATGAAGTCATGAAAACAAGGAAAACCACATGGGACAAAACTTTCCCTCAAGAATGGACATGAGGATGAAACCTGCAACAAATAGCATCAAATCACCATCCATCACTCACCTCAAGAAAATATCTTAGGTAAGTGAAGGTATTCTTTGTGAAAGTCTTAGTGAAAATGTCAGCAGTTTGCTCGGTGGATGGGCAATACTGCAATGAAATCACCCTGTCATGCACTAAGCCCCAGATGTAGTGCATATGGATCTCAATATGCTTTGTAATTTTCCTATGAATTGGATCAATAGATATTTTTATGGAAATTTGATTTTCCACCCAAATGTTGGAAGGAGAATAAATTGTGACACCGAATTCCTGAAGAATTGCCTGCAACCAAACACTGTAGCTGCATTGACTTCTTTTCTGTACTCTGCCTTTGCCGACGAAAGTGAAATGGTGTTTTGTTTCTAACTTTACCAACAAATGGGACCTTCAGCAAGCATAAATACAAAACCTGAAGTTAATTTTCTGTCAGTGGGATCTCCATCCTAATCCGAATCAGAAAACCCATCTAGTTTAAGTGAAGCACTAGCTAAATAGTGCACCTCGAAATTCTTTGTACCTTGGACATACTGAAGAATTATTTTGGCTTTATTCCAATGGAGCTCATGTTTATGGTGCATATTTATTGCTACATAACTTACAGCATAAGATAAATCTAGTCTTGTATGAGTAAGATAGAGCAAGGTTACAACTAGTTTCATGTAGAGTGTAAAATCTACCAATGGAGCATTGCCAAATTCATGCAATTTGATGCCAAAAAGAAAGGGAGACTTGTATTCCTTACACTCAACCATATTAAACTTAATTAGAATATATGAAGCATACTTTGGTTGAATCAGCATGATGCCCCTTTCACTTTGGTCAATTTCCAAGCCCAAAAATTGCCTTAGCAATCCTAGATCGGTCATGACAAATTCACTATGGAAAGATGACTTAATTGAACCAATTGAAGTGGTGCAGCTCCCTGTAATTAGAAGGTCATCAAAATAAAGAAAAATAACCTGCAAAATACCATCATGTTTCTACAAATATACATTATGATCTGATTTGCATCTAGTGAAGTCAATAGAGAGCAAGAAAGCATCCATTTTAGCATACCAAGTCCTGTGGGATTGCTTGAGTCCATAGAGTGATTTTGTCAACTTGGAAACAAGTGAAGGATCCTCTTGGAAACCTTCAGGTTTTTGCATGTCTATCTCTTCCTATATCTAACTATGTAAGAATGTACTCTTGACATCCATATGTTGTACTTTCCAACCCTTACTAGCTGCAATTGCTAGAACTACTCTTATGGAGTCCATCTTTGCAACCGGTGCAAAGGTCTTGATATAATCAACACAAAGGAATTCAAAGTATCCCTTAGAAACTAATATTGATTTTTATTTCACATCTAAAACATCAATAGAAAGTTTGGTTCGAAAGATCTATTGTCGTCTTTCACACACCTAGGTTACGTGGCAAAAATCTTCAAGCCACTCAGTGTGTCCTTGGGGGCAAGTATTGAGTCAAGGTTGTCACCTTGTTATTGACTCCTCCATTTAGGCTTAACTCCTAATGAAGCCAAGGGGGTAGACCATATTAAGTTACTAAGGAAAAATTACTTAGTATGATGATGGTATTAAAGAGTAAGTTTTTTAGGAGTTTCGATTTGACAATTGTAAACAACAAATAATATGATGAGATAATCACCAGTAAGTATGAAAATAACACCCAATCATATATAGATTGAAAGAAATAAATAGCTGACCAGTGCCTTGAAAATGGAGTCAAAAAACAATTAAGAGTGCTTGCAAGTGGTGGAATGAATGTTGTACAATTGTATCTTGGTTGATTTTAAATTAATGTAAGAAGATGAATAATTTAACTTAGGCGAGGGGACTCCAGATATACCTAGGGGGTACTTGAAGTATGTCCAAAACTAAACCACCACGACTACCTGCAAGGAATATGTGGGATGAATGGAGTCTATGAGGCTATTGTTCATAATGTAACAAAATGTGTAACAGAGATTAGCACCCCGAGGTCACTTTTCAAGAGTTCCTGCTTCCTTTGGGTATTTTTCCACCATAATGGTTTGATCGAGGCGTTGGATTTTCTCTTGATGGTTTGTCAATTTGGGGAGAGTGAATTATAATTATTCTAGTCACTCAATTGCTTTTGATGTAGCTTGAATGATCAAACAAACTCCATCCAAGTATAGATCATACACACTGGAGTCTTTGTTATTTTCAGTAAATTTTAAAAGAGGTGTTCTTGTCAAAAATAAAACCCTCCAGGAACCTCTTTCGGTCCAAGTGGACCTCAATCAGGGAATCAAGGAGGGTTTGATTTTATTATGATTACTAAAACAAATTATGATAGAAGATGAATCATAAATAGATAAACAAACCGCAATTTTCTAATTAGACTACCACGACCCTTTCTTCACCTTTCGGCTCAAAAGGAGGATCATGGGGTAAGTATTAAAATTAATTTTAAACCACTAGATATGGAATATGGAAATTATTATAAATCAAGGTATACTACCCTACATATTAGAACTACAATATATTGAAAAAAGATGAACAAAAACTAAAAAAAGACACAGACGCAAATCCCCCCAAGGGGGATAGTGAACATGCACGAAATAGCCTATTCGAGGAGGTTATTATTTTATTAAAAATAATTAAAATATTAGAAAAGTGAAAATTATCAACTTGGTCCTTATACGAAATGAGACTCAAGGTTTACAAATTGCAAAATTTTGAAATTTTCGGAAAACGGAGAGCCCTTGGGGGATTTCGAATGGTCCAAAAATGCTCTCCGGAATATGCCTCCTCTTATTTTATATTACACATTATAAAAAAAAGCAATATTATAACAGTTAAATATGCCCAAAAGTAATTTGAAAGTACTTTTGTATGAACAAACTTTTTACCCAAAAATTCTAAGTTAAAACTAGTTTTTAAAGAAACGGAAAAAGAACCAAGGAAAGAAAGCTTTCCTTGGGATCTAGGCCTTCTTTGAAGGAAGCCAATATGAAGCACTTAAATTACTGAATATAAAATTTTCAATTCTAAGGAAACAAACATGCATTGATCAAGATTTAGATCTACTTTCATAGCCTTGAAAAATGATAATTTTCCCTAAAACTAGATCTAGAATGTTTGTAAACATTTCTTTAGGAATGAGATCTAGTTTTATGAGATTTAAGGTAGAAATATCTATGTAATATGAACTCTGCAATTGATAGGTCTAACAAATTTAAAGCTACAAAACAAGTAACTGGACTGATTTTGAAGAAATTTGAAGGAGGAAGAGGAAAGGAAGAGCGCTTGTTGTCGAGGAAGGGATCTACAAAGAAGACTAGTTAGTGGAATGTCGAGAGACAATTCCTTCACAAAAAAGTTGGATGCCTAGTGGATTCAAGCTAGATCCACAGTTCATCCAACCCCTGTTACCTAAAAACTAACAAACAATCCTGCACAAAACCTTATGAAATCTAGATAGAAATATATGAAGAAAGAGAGGGATTACATGCAAATAAACTTATTTAAACATGTATGATCTGAATATTTAAGCATATATACTATGAGATATTAAAAATCAAGTAATCTTACTTTCCCAACTATACTCCTATTGATTCAGCTGAATCATTAAGCCATATAGGATTCAGATGCATAAATTGAGAGCAAGCCAACGGTAAAAAGCTACAAGACAATGTTAAATCCACACATATAAAAGCATTACACAGATTTGGCCTTTGAAGTTTCACTTTATTCCAATAGCAAAAGATATTACACAATATTACAACAGCAATAGCTCCTCAATCCAACTCTAACTAACATGGAAAGGAGGCAGCCACGCTTTATTTATACACAAAATTGAAACCCCATCCTAGGGGGGGTGCAAATCCCAAGGATATAGACCACTGCAGTTGAAGGAGAGTCCATCAATGCCTAATCTAAAACTGAACTGAGCTTCTACTGAGTCTGAATTTCAATCGAAGAGTTGGTCTAACTGACACCTTAACCTATTGACTGGAGCATCCACCAAAACTCATCCAGATGAGCCCACACATGTGGACGAGAGAGGGAGGGAGAATTTCCCCATAAAGGAAGCTGAAGTTCAACTCTGGATCCACCCAGATCACCTTCTTCAGTCAAGGATTTGTCAAATCCAGTCAATCTGGTGTAGATCTGACTGATTTCAATCAAATCGGCTGAGAATCCACTGATCTAGGATTTTGAATTTGCTCCATTATTCATCAATTTATTAATTAAAATAATCAATAATTGATTTTTTGGGGCTTTCTGACCTGAGCGATGGAAAATCACTTAAAACTAGAAAATAGTGGGTCTATAGGTTTACTGGGTGCTCTTATCTTGAAAATGAGCACCTACATGACTGAAACAGACTTTCTAGCCCATTTTTATTACAAAACCAATTTTTCCAATTAAACTATTAAAAAATAACCTATGTTTTGGAAAAATTAAATTTTAATAAAAAACACTGAAAAAATT
Source organism: Pseudotsuga menziesii (assembly GCA_001517045.1). Lineage (NCBI taxonomy): Eukaryota > Viridiplantae > Streptophyta > Pinopsida > Pinales > Pinaceae > Pseudotsuga > Pseudotsuga menziesii. The sequence continues at coordinate 129,577 of LPNX011197072.1, read as the reverse complement.
TAAAAAAAAAAATGAAAAAACCTAGGGGGACTTAGACATGTTCATATGACTCGACCATGATGCCTATCATGTTTATACTTTGAGACATAGATTCTAATAACCTCAATACGCCTAAATGCCAAGCTGACCACCCCAACTTTGGAGGTATTGAGTGAAAAACTTAGAAATTATAAGTCGTTTATTCAACAACCAATAATAACCAAGAAAAAAAACACCCTGGACTGATCGGATTGACAAATAAAGTCTATGAGACCAAGTCTTTTACAGACACCATCATGCTAGAACATTTATTATAACTTCCCCAAGGGGTTATGAAAATGTGATATGGTACAACAAAGTTTCCCAGAAGTAAGACTGAAGGTCTTCTGAAGTCCGAACAAGCTATCCTTGTCCGGTTCACCAAGCTCACTTGATAAAAAACCACTAAGTACAACTGAGGTGGTAACATTCTGGATCCAAATGTGGGACGTGTGCTCGATCTGGTCTTTAAGGAAAGGAGAGGATATGAGAACACCATAATATCTAGTTTATATACCCTGTAAAAACCTCTCAACTTGAGAATAAAACCTTAGTAGCACAAGCTTTACATAAAAACCAAATGAACCATTAAGCTGATTTATTTAAACAAAATAAATGTAACTAACTAATGAAAAAAAATGTTTTATTATAGCTAAGTACAAAACAAAAATGCGGAAAGTAAATGCTCTTTTTCAAGGAGCTTATTTTCCTACTCTAAGCATGATATAAAAAGGGTTAAGTGTAATCAGAAATCCAATGTAACCACCTAAGCATTTTATTAACATAATTTTTTTTTCCTTGTCTTTAGTTACCAGCCAAAGTAAGGATACTTTATTCAAAAAATGCAAACCTGCGTGATGATCTAGAGGGGCGGGATCAATGGGAAATCATAGGCATGAATAATGTCGTCAAACTTCCTCCCAAACTCATAAGTTCTTGCGGAGGCTGCTTCTATCCATGACTGACCAGGGTTGATGTACAAATCGGAATGATGAGGTAGATTGAGTACACCATCATACTGATCATCAAGGATTACTTGATGATAATTCATTGTATAAGCCCCAAGCGGCTCCAAAACATGAGGAAAATCTATATGTGAAGATGATAGTTGAGAGTGATATTCTACTAATGGCATCACATCTGTATTTTCACAACACTGCTTCTCCATGTCTTCATTATTGATACCTTTGTGCCAATCTACATGATATGACTCTGAATGATCATATAATAGTTTTGAATGTTGCTTTTCCATACTAGAATTTTCCCATGTCTCCAGATCCATGCTTCCCTCTATGGAAGTATAATAGATTGGACTTCCACAAATTTCTAAATAGACACTCCGCTTGATGGATATAGAATAGATAGGATTCTTAATAAGATATCCACAAAAATCCCAATAGTCATCACCACCATCTTTGTCAGATTTGATGGATTCCCCATTGCTGATATCAAGTTCTCTTTTTCTTTTTTACTGATACTGATATATGGCTCAGACTGATCATATGGATAAATTACATGCTCCTTTTTCATATCAAAGTTTCCCAAGACCACATGGTCCATGCTCTCTCCTTTAGATATGCCATAGAAAGAAAAATCAACAAAACCATCAAAATTTTCTGGTTCATTATTTTCATCTTTATTGATGTCATAGACTGGATTTTCCATGAAGGTCCAGGACTCCTCATCAACATATTTATCGGAGATAAGGGATTCTTTGTCACTTGTATCATGCTCCAAGTTATACTTGTCCTCATTTTCATACTCATCTTCTTCAGAGAAAAGGTCACAAGGCAGTAAACCTTCCAGATTGTCATCATTATATGGAGAACACATAGGAGTCCCATCATGTACATTACAATTTTCATCATAAGTTTCAATATAAGATTATGCAATGGTTTCATCCTTAGGTTTCTACTATTTAGCTGGTGACAAAGGGTAGGCTTGGCCTACCATGTATATATGATCAGGATCGCTTGAAGTTGTTTCCTGACTATTGACCTCAGGAAGTCCATGTTCGATGACTTGATTTGCAACATAACAAGTGCTTTCTTGGTGGAATTTTTCACAGGGCCTACACCATGGAATTACTTCTTCTACCATGTTAGCTGAGTCTAACTGGTTTGGAATCCTAGGCTCTTGCTGAGGAAATTTCTTTTGATACATCTGATTTTGGTTAGGATGAAAGTTTCTAGGTCCATTATTTCTTTCCACTGTGATTATTCTATTGTGCATATGATTCAGTTGTGCAGACTGATTTTCCATAAGTTAGTTTCAACTAGTAACCAAGTCTTTTATCATGTATGTTACCTTTTCCTTAGAGGCTCCCTTTTCTTCTCATTCAATGGATTTACCCTTGGTCTCTTTGTTGTAGGAATTTTTTTCCCTAGTGTGACCTGGAATGTGGGACTTTCCTGAAGATTGCATATTCTCTTCTGTTTTCTTGGCCAACTACTGGGAATTTTTTAGATCGACTGGCTCTTTGTCTCTTAACTGGTACCTCAAATCACCAGTGAAAGCTTCGATGTAAGATATGAGGATGGAGGCATCCTTTGGCTTGATTTATTTACGGAGGTACACAACTACATGCCTGAACTTAGTGTTATATTCATCCGTGGTTTAATATTCCATCTTCTTAATGTTATGAAGGGCACCAAGCAGGAATCTTGGTTCTTTATTTTCTCCCCATTTCTTCCTAAAACCCTCTAGGAATTCACTAAGAGTTTTATATGAATTATCATCTAGGTTGAGGTACCACTCTTCAGCATCATCTTCTAAGGATAAAGCAAAGCGATTCATTTTGACATTATCATGATCATGGGCAGCATCATTACAATAACTGACCAGGTGCTTTTCAAAATTTTGAAGGTGAGACTTGGCAGTGATGGAATTATTGCCCTGAAATATGGGGAGCTTCTTGATAGCATCTTTTGGAATGGCATGGGGAGCACCTGCTATCTGAGAAAAATCAAGGGGTTTGAACAATTCTGTCATTTCTTGAGATTAGTGAAAATGAATATCTACAAATATGTGATGGATATCTGAGAGGGATTGGTCTCCTAAATCTTCAAGGTTTCTACGAGAAGTATGCCTATTCAATATTTACCTGATAAACCTTTCGGGATCAGGGAGAGGAATGAAATTTTTTTGGCGGTTTCTTTGGGTAGAAATTCTTGAAGGCATGTTAGATAGTGGAGTTTCCATATGGATCGATCTTTAATTTTTATGTTTTTTAAAGAATAGATCAATAAAAAATTTCTATCTTTTTAGTTGTTTAGAAAAAAGTTAAGCTAAGTCATACTCAGGAATAAAAATATTTATCCCCGGCAATGGCGCCAAAAAGTGTTGCCACCTTTCACACACTTGGGTTATGTGGCAGAAATATTCAAGCCACTCAGTGTGTCCTTGGGGGAAAGTCTCAAGTCAGGGCTGTCACCTTGTTCTTGAATCCTCCATTTAGGCTTAACTCCTAATGAAGCCAAGGGGGGTAGACCCTATTAAGTTACTAAGGAAAAATTACTTAGTATGATGATGCTATTAAAGAGTAAGTTTTTTAAGAGTTTCGATTTGAAAATTGTAAACAACAAATAATATGATGATATAATCAAAATTAAGCATGAAAATAACACCCAATCACATATAGAATGAAAGAAATAAACAGTTGACCAGTGCCTTGAAAATGGAGTAGAAAAACAATTAAGAGTGCTTGCAAGTGCTGGAATGAATGTTGTGCAATTGTAACTTGGTTGATTTTAAATTAATGTAAGAAGATGAGTAATTTAACTTAGGTGAGGGGACTCCAGATATACCCAGGGGGTACTTGAAGTATGTCCAAAACTAAACCATCATGGCTACCCGCAAGGAATATGTGGGCTGAATGGAGTCTCTGAGGCTGTTGTTCATAATGCACCCAAAGGTGTAACAGATATCGGCACCCCGAGGTCACTTTTCAGGAGTTCCTGTTTCCTTTGGGTATTTTTCCACCGTAATGGTTTAATCGAGGCATTGGATTTTTGCCTGATGGTTTGTCAATTTGGGGAGAGTGAATCCTAATTATTCTAGTCACTCAAGTGATCTTGATGCAACTTGACTGATCGAACAAACCACAGCCAAGTGAAGAGCATACATACTGGATTCTTTGTTATTTTTAGTAAATTTTAAAAGAGGTGTTCTTGTTAAAAAGAAAACCCTCTAGGAACCTCTTTCGGTCCAAGTGGACCTCAATAGGGGAATCAAGGAGGGGTTGATTTTATTATGATTACTAAAACAAATGATGATATTATATGAAGCATAAACAAATAAGCAAACCACAATTTTCTAATTAGACTACCACGACCCTTTCTTCACCTTTCGGCTCAAAAGGAGGCTCATGGGGTAAGTATTAAAATTAATTTGAGACCACCAAATATGGAATATGGAAATTATTATAAGTCAAATTATACTATTCTGTATATTAGAACTACACTAGATTGAAAAAAGATGAAAAAAAGTAAAAAAAGACACAAACGCAAATCCCCCCAGGGGAGATGGTGAACAGGCCTGAAAGAGCTTATTCGAAGAGTTTATTATTTTATTAAAATCAATTAAAATATCATAAAACTGAAAATTATCAACTTGGTCCTTATACGGAATGAGACCCAAGTTTTACAAATTGCAAAATTTTGAAATTTTTGGAAGACGAAGATCCCCTAGGGTTCAAATGGTCCAAAAATGCTTTCCAGATAGCGTGTAATCCTATTTTATATTGCACCTGATAAAAAACAGAAATATTATTATATTTAAATATTCCCAAAGTAATTTTAAAGTACTTTTGGATGAACAAACTTTTTACCCAAAAATTCTAAGTTAAAACTAGTTTTTAAAGAAGCAGAAAAGGAACCAAGGAAAGCAAGATTTCCTTGGGATATTGGCCTGGTTTGGGGGAATCCAATATGAAGCACTTAAATTTATGAATATAAATTTTTTTATTCTAAGGAAACAACCATGCATTCAACAAGCTTTAGATCTACTTTCACGGTCTTGAAAAAAGATAATCTTCCCTAAAACTAGATCTAGAATGCTTGTAAAAAATTATTTAGGAATGAGATCTAGTTTTATGATATTTAAGGCAGCAAGATATATGTAATATGAACTTTGAAATTGATAGATATGACAAATTTAAAGCTGGAAATCAAGTAACCAGACTGATTTTGAAGAAATTTGAAGGAGGAAGAGGAAAGGAAGAGCACTTGTTGTCAGGGAATGGATCTGCAAAGAAGACTAGTTAGTGGAATGCTGAGGGACAATTCCTTCACAAAACAGTCGGATTCCCAGTGGAATCAAGATAGATATACAGTGCGTCCAACCCTTGTTACTTGCAAATTAACAAACAATTCTACACAAAACCTTAAAAGATATGGATAGAAATATATGAAGAAAGAGAGGGATTACACGCAAATAAACTTATTTAAACATGTATGATCTGAATCTTTAAGCATATATAGTATGAGATATTGAAAAGCAAGTAATCTTACTTACCAAGCTATACTCCTATTGATTCAGCTGAATCATTAAGCCAGATAGGATTCAGATGCAAAAATTGAGAGAAATCCAAGTGAAAAAAGCTGCAAGACAATGTTAAATCCACACATATTTGGCCACTAAAGCTTCACTTTATTCCAATAGATAAATATATTACATAGTATTAAAACAGAAATAGCTCCTCAATCCAACTCTAACTAACTCAGAAAGGAGGCAGCCATGCTTTATTTATACACAAAATTGAAACCCCGGCCTAGAGGGGGCGCAAATCCCAAGGAGATAGACCACTGCAGCTAAAGGAGAGTCCATCAATGCCTGATCTGAAGCTGAACTGAGCTTCTAGTGACTCTGAATGTCAATCAGAGAGATAATATGTTTGACACCTTAACATGTTGACTTAATTATCCACCAAAACTCATCTAGATGAGCCCACATGTGTGGAGGAGAGAGGGAGGGCAAAATTCCCCATAAAGGAAGCTGAAGTTCAACTCTGGATCCACCTAGATCACCTCCTTCAGTCAATGATTTGTCAGATCCGGTCAATCTGGTGCAGATATGACTAATTTCAATCAAATTGGCCGAGAATACACTGATCTAGGATTTTGGATTTGCTCCATTATTCATCAATTTATTAATTAAAATAATCAATAATTGATTTTTTGGGGCTTTCTGACCCGAGCGATGGAAAATCACTTAAAAATAGGAAATAGTGGGTCTATAAGTTTTAATGGGTGCTATTAGCTTGAAAATGAGCACCTACATGACTGAAACGGACTTCAGAGCCCACTTTTATTACAAAACCAATTTTTCCAATTAAACTATTAAAAAATAGCTTAAGTTTTGGAAAAATTAAATTTTAATAAAAAACACTTAAAAAATTAAAAAATTAAAAAAAATTAAAAAACCTAGGGTGACTTAGACATGTTGGTATGACTCGACCATGATTCCTAGCATGTTTATACATTGACGCGTAGACTCTAATAACCTCGATACACCTAAATGCCAAGCCGAACACCCCTACTTTGGAGGTATTGAGTGAAAAACTCAGAAATTATAAGTCGTTTATTCAAGAACCAATAATAACTAAGGGAAAAAAGACCCTGGGCTGATCGGATTGACAAATAAATTCTATGAGACTGAGTCTTTTACAGACACTATCATGCTAGAACATTTACAACTCCCCCAAGGGGGTATGAACATGTGATATGGTACAACAAAGTTTCCCAGAAGCAAGATTGAAGGTCTTCTAAAGTTTGAACAAGTTATCCTTGTCTGGTCCACCAATTTCACTTGATAAAAAACCACTAAGTACAACTTAGGTGGTAACAAGATCCACTTTCATTGATTAAGCTTCCTCTTGGGAGGAAGGGGAACCAATTCCCATGTCTAATTCTCTTGGAGAGAATGGAACTCTTCTCCCATTGTTGTTTTCCATATTGGGTAATTAAAATATTGCTGATATTTCTCCAGATAAGATCCAATAAGCATATAATAGTGCTGAACAAGAGTACTGTCACTTGAAAAGGAAGCATTACACGTTTGAGATCTAGTCTTTCTAGGCTATTGGGGATTTCTACCCAATTCCCATGTAGCTCGTATGATTTTTTCATCCCACTTGGGCCTTAATGGTGACTCATATATAGAAATATCATCTATAGGCATATCATATTCAGGAATATCAGAAAAAACATAGCATGAATCATCACCTACATCATCAAATTGTTGAGGAAAAGAGCATTACTTCAGTGCAAGCTCAAAATCCGGTATTGGTTCCTCTTCGAATTGCACACTTATTTCAACAAATTTATTTAGAGTGGAAGTGTCAAAGAGTTTGTAACCTTTTTTATCCTCACCATACCAAAACATGATGCATTCCTTGCTTTGTGGCTGCAAGGCATTCCTCTTTTCAGAAGGGATTTAAGTCCATGCTCTTGATCCAAAAATCCTGAAATATGAGTCATTTGGTTAATGGCCAAACCATGACTCATAGGGAGTCTTTCCTTTTACTGATTTGTGGAAGGCTCTGTTTTGTATGTGTGAAACAAAATTAATGGCCTATGTTACGGAGAAAACATCCTATGGCTTGGGGTACCACAACAAACAGAGTAACCACAGAAATCAATCCCTTCCCATATTCAAGAGAAACCAAATATCTAACACTAAAGGATATTGAAACATACCTTATTCCGGACATTTGATGTAGATCCCTGTTCAGCTTTTCCACTCTCGCTTGTATAATTAATTTTCTCTCTCAACATTCAGCAAACAAGACAAGCATTCTATATGATGGTTTTAGACCTACTCTAGAATATATAATCAATAACATATAAGCATTTAAAATCAACCATGGATTCAATACTCATTTAAATACACATTATTAGACAAGAAAAGATATTTCTATTAATATAAAACAGAGATTACAATTGTGACAACCTCTGTTGGCATGTCTGCGAATTGGAGAAACTGAGTCCTCCACCTGGGCCTCCATCTCTCAATAGAAAGCTCACAAGAGAAGGTAAGCTTGGGAAGAACACAAAGTGCTCCAAGGGACAAAGGGATGCAGACTCAAGTATAAACTCCGGCAACAATCGACTATAATTTTCTTGCTCTTCAATTCCTCTCCTTTCAATGTATCCAAAGGGTTCCTTATATAGTGCTTCAATGGGGTAATGGAAGGTCAAATCCGAGTGATCTCAAGGCATATGGAAGGCCAAGAGACAAGTGACTTAGATCCACATCAAGGAAAAGTCCAAAACTATTTGTCCTTTTGCACACATCTCGATGTACACGGGTTTAAGGGTCAAATCCGTGTATATACGCGAGAATGGGTTTAAAAGTCATGTATATCAAATAAGACATGTTTTTAGGGATGATTTTGGAAACATAAAAGGTACAAAAATGGTCCATGGGGTCTAAAGAGTCTGCAAAGGGATAGGGAAGGCCATAAAGGTGTGATCCACCATGTGTGGTAAAATCTGCTATAACAGATGCCCCCTAATGTGTGAGGTCATAGGTGTGATACGATGGCCAAAATACATTATAAGTCCATCCTAGAAGTGGAGTGATGAAGAACCAGGTGGAAGAACCAACCATCCAATAGTACAATACAATAATCAAACTCTCCACATAACTGCAAGTACATATAGCAGTCTCGGATACATAAGAGTACAATGGCCATGAATAGGCATGATACAAAATATGACATTTGTGGTCATCGCCATGTACAATATAGATAGATCAGAATCTCCATAATGAATATATACGAAGGATCATGATCTCCATAATGGTTGGAAGCATCTGGCATATATTGGAATCAAGTCACGAGAGCTGAAATCTCATGAACACTAGCACGATCAAGGAGGTAGCATATATGAAATGCCACCAATCTAGAAGGTATTCTACACAATCCGCTACGAGTAAATGTTCTACTATATGAATAGAGGTGTCGAGGTCAAAAATAGTAGTCCATTGTCTGATTACCGGTCACTAATGTATACCATTAAGAGACGCGAGATCACCCACCGATAATGAAAATGGGAATCGAGGTACTAGAGTGCAAACTAACAAGTGTGAATAAATGTGTTGAGGTCAAACACTTGAGAGGATCCATCGATCAAGGGACATTGATGTATTCCCAAAAACTGTTGATGGCAAGAGAACCTATCACTGATGACTACAAGTATCAAGGCACTCAAAATGACTCTAGATTCCTATCCCAGAATAAATGATTTGAAGTCGATGGGATGAAATACGCTGGAAGGAGGGCATTAATGCATCCCCCATCAACCAACACGAGGTACTCAGCAAAGTTGTATAATGTGGAAGGACTCGATTATAATGTGCATGAACCAGTAGCAGTACCAGGAATAACCGACATGCAAAGTCAAGAGAACTGAGGAATGGCCGACTCAGGTTTCAACTTCCTTTGAACAAGAGCATAAAGGCGAATGGTGACTGAATGTAGGCAGCATAGGCTTGATATACAAAACTGGTACATCTCTCCGACACAACAGGCATCAACAGAGGCTCCATATAGACTGGAATCTTAACCAGTCGATGGAGATAAAATCAGAGAAACGAGTATAGATCCTAAAGCCAAACTATTAACCCAACCAACGGATGTTATATACAGTGCTCTGTTTGAAGGAGACACAACTCGACTGCTGCCAAAGATAACATCTTTTCTTGTCTAGCTTTTTGGTTTTTTTTTTAATTTTTTGGACTTTTTCAAATATTTTGAAAAGCCTGAAAAAGAATAAAAGTGCTTTATAGTTACATACTAGGAGGAGACAAGTGTCAAGGGGCAAAAAAAATAGTTCCCAACAGTGGAACATACCTATGCTCAATGCACGGATACATGTGTAGGATAATGACACTTGGGGGAAAGTCCCCTCCCGGTAAAAATGCGGAATCAAGCTGCAAAAGATATATAAAATGGCTCTATGTGGCTAGAAATGAGGCAAGCTTGGGCTATATGGCTGATAATCAAAGTCAGGGAAGCCGACATAAGGCTCAATAAGGCAGGAAAAACTCATGATAATGCAATTACAACTTGATATGAGGGAGTCATGGGGAAAGAAGGCTAGCAAAAAGATCAAGAGGAGTATGAGACTCTTGTGCAAAGACATGGTGATACTATACAAACGACTCCCATATCCTAGAGGAAAAAATGTCGGCATGGGCACCAAATGCAAAAAGGGAGCTAACTAGGGAAACCATGTATGGTCACGCTCTACCATTCACATCATGTCACTTCTAAAATAGCAAGAAGGTTCCATGACAAGTAGAATGGGTTCGTACCTAAGGTTGTCATGAAATGGTCATATGGTCGTGAAAAATGCAAACAGATGTGACATCTAACCTATATGCCATTTTAGAAATAATACCTAAAATCGGCACAAACAGGTCAAAACAATGGTCGAAATGGCGCTCAAAACAGAGCCCTACATCATCAGATTAGTCCAAAACGGTCCAAAATTATCAGAAATGGTTCAAAACTATAGAAATGGTGTAAAAAATTTCAAAAATTTCAAAATTTTTCTATAAATAGTAAAAAATTCAAAAATTACATACCATTTGAATTTTTTACCCATTTGAGCTCAGAACTTCAAACGCGAATCTCGAGAGCTTCGTTTGGTGAAATTCGACACCGCTTGTTCTAGGTAACTACTCATGTCCTCCTCTTCCATTTTCATGCAGATTTTTTCAATTTCCACGGTCAAATTTGACTTTTAGGCCAGTCTAAATTAGTCATCTCGACCCACGCGAAAATCGGGGATTTTTCTGTGTGTAGGGTTGGCTATACACGAAAAACCTTCCCAAACCTGCATACATACGTCGTTGTTTTGCAAACAGTCATGTATGCACGTAGACACTTGGTTTTTTAAGGTATAAATTGACTAAAAATTATTTTTAATGTGCAGGATGGTTCTAGAATGGACGGAGAGGGAACATGGAGATGTAGAGGAGGCTGTTCGGGGTGATTTGATGGCTCAACAAGATCTTTGTGCATGTGGGTTATACAATTTTTGGTGTCTTGGAAGCCTGAGGGCCAAACTAAGACTCCTGTAGATGCTAGTAGACTACTGGGATCCAGACTCAGAGTCTTTCCATATCAATGGGATGTCCCTTACTATAGAAGTGGAGGACATATATTTCATTACAGGATTGTCCCAACGGGGAGAGATGGTGAACCTATGGTCTCATGGGCCTAGAGGTAGCCTCACCATTGATGAGTACATTGCAGTATACTATTTTTTGGACACGAAAAAGGTTGGGATTCAAATCCTGACAAACTCCATCTAGGTACTAGGCTTGAAGGCTATACTATTGGCACTTGGCAGGATAACTGGGCTAGTGTCACTCCACCAGGCCTCACGGCCATTGATGTTCTATGGGATGGAGTGCATGAGACCCACAGTTTACGACTAGAGCATTGCATTGTTGAGTAACATGAAGTAGCAATTTAGTGACTGTAAGATGGGTAGGGTACAAAACTTTGGTTTCGGCAGTATATTGAGCATGTTCTTCTTTGAGCGTGTTCTGGGGCTAAGACCTAGAGTTGACGTTCCTCCTCACGGGGTTCGAGATCCATCCCAATGACATTGGGAAGATTCTATGCGCAGACTGGGTGGAGGTAGGGTGTCCAACCGCTACCTAGCTGACTTCTTTCCATGGTGGTGGCGATAGATTATTGCCATCGATGACTACCCTTATGCAGGGATAGATTTTTGGGGAGATCCTGACATGCCCTACCACCAGGAGCAGCATATGGTGATATTGGTAATGAATCCCAACCTTCTTTTTAAGTTTTTTGAGTTATAATTTTTTTTGGGGTTTTTTGATATATTTGACTCAAAAGACATATTTTTGCGTGACCACACATAGTGACAATCTGTCATGTGTGTGCAGATGTTGGACCATGCTAGTGTGACTGTTTCCCTTATCATAGATAGAGGGGAAGAGGAGATGATATCATGGGTGTAGATGTGGAGCAGATGCTCCAAAGCATCCATACAAACTTTGTATGGCTGACACACAAAGTACCCAGGGAGCAAGTCGAGGAATTTCCTGAGGCCATGCAATGCCATGTGGTTGGGGTACCATGAGCATGGGTGCGGTTATTCCGATGACTAGCTAGAGCCATGGTGTACTACTATGATCAAAACCCCCCTCCTCCTCCATAGGCTTAGAGACCTGAGAGTGATTCATTTTTGTATTACCCTGTATTATATTTTGGTGGCTCAAAAGCCCCATTTTTGTATTATGACACTTATGTATTATGACGTCACATTTTGGATGTTTAATGAAAAACTTTTATGATGATTGATTTTATTTATTTACATGTGTGTAAAATGTATGTTTGTGATCTGCTTATGGTTTATGAAACTTGATTATAAATTATTAAAATATGTATGTATGTTATGCTCTCAAATTGTCATTCTAGCAATCTCACACGTAAGAATATTTGTAATAATGTCAGATCCCTAATACAATACAAGCCATTAAGATGAGAAACCACTAACTGAAAATCAAAAGGTACCTCAAGAGATAGAAAACCATGTGAAATGGCATCCTGTAATAACTCGATAATGGCACTATACTCAGCAACATTGTTCGAAGAAGGCCATAAACATACGCCTCCTAAAGACAGTACCTGACCTGTAGGAGTATAGATCACCTAAGCAGTAGAGGCTGAGTTTTGAGTGTGGCGGCTAGCACCAACAACGAATCCTATGTAAAAGGAATACTCCATCGACATCTGCCATAAGAAATGAAAGCTAATCAACAAACCCGATCACCATAAGAAAAACTAACTATGCAAAAATATGTACAATAATATACAATAATAAGCCCTAGTTGAAGATCATACATAGTACTTTTTAAGATATAGCCCATTTCTAGGCTCCGCCAAGGCTGTCCCTTCATAGTCCACCAGCTCATAGGCGCCCTTCTCTAACACACGTTTGACTACGTAAGAACCATGCCACATGGGATTAAAATTTCCTGCCCCCAAGGGTTTTTTATCTTGATCCCATAAAAGAACCAAGTCACCTTCAGTAAAACTCCTTGGATGGACAGACTTATCGTACTAGACCTTAACGCGATGCTTATTTCCTTCAAGAGCCACTAAGGCATCTCAGTGTTGCTCTAAGTCGACCAAACGTTCTTCCAAAGTGGAAGTGTCTAGTAAAATTTCTATAGCTAGCTTCAACAAAGGGATTTTGCATTCAACCGGAAAGACAGACTCCACCCCATGTACGAACTGATATGCAGAAAAATCGGTGGCAGTCTTAACCGCGGTCCTATAGGCCCACAAAACAGGATATAACATGATATGCTAATTGGTCTTTCTTTGGGTGATGATTCATTGGAGAACGGACTTAAGTGATTTGTTCACTACTTCAACCTATCTATTCGCTTAAGGGTAATAAGAAGATGAATGCTCCTGCTTATACCTTAACTTCAAGGCCAACTCTTCCATCATTTTATTCTGAAAGTTCCTACAATGGTTAGTGACAAGCTCTTTCAGAATGACGAATCGAGTAATAATTTGGTTGAATATGAAATGCACGGCTGTCTCACCGTCGGATTTAACCATGGGCATAGACTCATCCCATTTTGTGAAATAATCAACAGCCACTATAATGTGATGATGCCCCCTAGCCGAAGTTGGGTGGCAATCCATAAAGTCAAGCCCCCAGTTGATGAAGGGACTGGAAGTGATAATCGGATGTAACGGGGAAAGATGTGAGCACATATTGCATGCAAACACCTGACAAGGGTGACACTTCTTGACCGCATTAACATAATATTTGAAGATCAATGGCCAAAAATATCCCACTCTCAAGATATTTTGGGTTGTAGAAAGCCCAGATAAATGAACACCACATGCCCCTCCATGGAAATCATTCAACACAAACTCAACCTTGTCATGGGTTAAACAACGATGTAAAATGTAATCTACCCCACGGTGGTAGAAAGTGTTATCCACTATAAGGTAGTTCTTAGATACGTGACGTAATCGTCATCGCTCATCCCATGAAAGGTAAGTAGGAACTTTAAATGTTTGAAAATATATAATGATATCTCCATACCATGGATCCATAGCTGATATAAGGAAAATATGCTCATCGACAAATGTATCTTCATAAACCTCCTCCTCCTCCTCCATTGGGAAATCTGAAATTAGCTCCACAAAAATTAATGATTTCTTCGATTTTGTCGAAACAAATTTGAGATTGAATTCTTGCAAAATAAAAATCCACTTATTATACTTTCCCCCGATCATCCTTCTAGTGAGGATGAACTGAAATGGATTGACATGAGATATCACCAAGGTATGATGAAGGAGAATGTAGTGTCTCAATATCTGGACCGCATGAAGGGTGGCTAAATCAAGCTTCTTCACATGAGAATAACAGATTTCTACATCTATAAGGTTCTATCTCAAATAATATATGACATGCTCATGGAGCTCCTCATCCTCCTCAACCAAAACCATACCAATCATCTCCATAGAAGAGGCCACATAAATAAAAAATTCATGGCTATAGTTAGGTGGACTAAGTGCAGGGGCCAAAGCTAAGGCTCGCTTAAGAGTATCAAAGGACTCCTGGACACGCTCATCCCAACAAAAGGTAGTGTCCTTCTTTAAAAGATGTATAAATCCTTTAGTCAAATTGGCAAAGTTAACCATGAATATTTGTAATAATTTTTCCATGCCTTGCAAACATTGAAGATGTCTAATATTTCTTGGGGGAGACAATTGAATTATTGCCTCAACCTTTAAGGGATCAACTCTTATACCCTCCTTGGAAATAATGAATCCTAGAAAGTGACCCGGCTTCATGCAAAAGATGCACTTATGAGGGTTTAACCTAACCTGGTAATGGTGGCATATTTTGAAAACTAGTCTCAATTGGTAGGAATGACACACTCTTAGCTGAGAATGAGTAGTAAGGTCATCCAAAAATACTTTAATAATCAATTTGAGATCGAGAAAAATCAAGGTCATAGCCCGCTGAAATGTGGCTCCAGCGTTTTTAAGACCGAAAGGAATCTTTCGATATGCAAACGTACCCCAAGGACAAATAAATGTAGTTTTGTGTTGATCCTCAGGTTTAATTTTAATCCGATTATATCTGGAAAATATGCCCATGAAGGAAAACACCTCGCTTCCTACACAGTCATCCAAAATGGGATCAATAAATGGTGTGGGAAAATTATCCTTAGGACATGCACGATTTAAATCATGGAAATCAGTGCATATACAGATCGCTCTCTGCTTCTTATCAACTGAAATGGGATTTGAAACCCACTTCGTCAAGGGAATGGGATAGATAAAACCGGCTTTTAACATCTTTTCTATCTCAACCTTAATCGTGGGTGATTTTCTGGGATTCACCGCACATAAACGTTGTCGAACAGGTTTGGCATTCAGATAAGTATTTATTTCATGTTCGACAATGTGAGAGTCGATACTTGGAATTTCCTTGTATGAACAAGAAAATATATCATGAAATTATTTTAACAACTCGATATACTCTTGAATCTTACCATGGGAACATTCTGCCCCAATATAGACATTCTCAACCTTGCCAAGATCATGAGAGATATTTAAAGGAATAGTAGGTGATATATTCGCCATGTTCCCATCATCCATCTGACCAGGAGAGCTTAATGGAACCATGAAACTACCAATATTCTCGCTAAGAATCTCTCTGAAGTCTTCACACTCCAAGGGGTCAAGCTCAGGAAGAAAATAGGATCTATGATGTAACTGTTCCCAAGATGGCTCAACCCTAGACATGGCCTCAATAATAGATTCATCTAATGGAAAAACACTATCAAGGCAAACATGCACATGAGAAGACTCAACTACCCATGCAAACAGTACATACGGTTCCTCCTCTTCTGTCGGCAAAGAGGAAGGACTAGGCTCTGCAACACAATCAATATTCGCTTGATATGATATCATCATTGCAGGAAATGGTACATTTGTTTCGATAGGTCCATTCGAAGGATTCGGTGAAGGAAGAATACAAGGATATTTCATGTAGGTAGTGCGAAAAGACACCAAATTCAATGAATATGAAGCCCCACCGAAACTGGATCTGATCATAAGAACAGGCACAGGACAACTAAAGGTCCCCATAAGGGATGGATACATACCTACACCCACACTCCTAGTTGTCGATTGAGAATGGTCGATAATCGGGATAGAAGCTCTCGACAATGCATTAAAACTTAGATTTTTGAATGATGTCTGATCAATTGTAACAATATTCCCCTTAAATGGAAATCATACAACTCAAAAAAGAGAAGAGGCTACAACTTGCATACTATACATCCAATTATGACCTAGTAAAAGATTATAGTCAAGGGGTGTATCAACCACCTTGTCCTCGATTGCAACGGTCTTCCCTCCCAAATGGAATTTAAGAGAAGGAAGAATCCCATGCGGCCTAAACGATCTACCATCAAAGGGAGTCAACATGTTAGCAGATTGAGACAACTCGAGAGAACCCAAACCCTTCCAGCATGACAAAGACATCACGGAAGAAGCAGTACCTTCATCAATTACAGTGTTTTTGACGGTTATGTTAAGACGTTCTACATGAATCAAGAGAGACATGTAGTAAGGAAAGTGAGGTTGTAGTCCCATGGTTTCAAATTTGATGATGGAAGAAGAGCTATCATCGTCAACCCCAAGAGTAGATAGAAAATATTTCCTTTGCGAAGGACAACTCTTAAGTACTCCAAGTGCAAACATCGCACTAGGATTGTGGCCCAAATCCTCAACAACAGAATTGTTTCAGGTGGCTCGAGCATTAGGTTTGTGCCCCGAACACTTTAGGACTCCCTTAGGAATGCGATGTGCAATATCAGGTTTATCCATAGGATTCTCAATACGCAAAGGGATCTCGGGTGGAGAGGGTTCTTTTCCAAGGTCCAGTTGTGATGAACCATAGTATTTCGTATGATGCACAACCTTAGTAGCATGTACAATGTTGATGCAACCATGACCAGTACTGGCTTCTAGTGGATCTTGATCTCCACCTGACACACAATGAGGATCATGGGTCCTTGAGTTCATATTTTGATTATGGGGTAAAGGATTGGTCAGCACAGCTAGGCCCTATGCTGTGAATCTTGAGGCATCTTCCATACAAGGGTACAAGTGAGTGAGGTGATCATCCTTACACAACTTGTAAGGAAATTTAACCTTACTTTAGACTGCTTGTCTCCCCTATCATTTCAGGTGTTCTTGTCATTAAAATTGGAATTTTCATTCTTATTCCCACCCCTACGATTGTTTTTACCCTTTTTCTTATTCATTCCGGGCTGCTGGTTACCCTTCTGGTCCGACGATTACATAGAAAGTACACTCACCATTTGGGTGGGTTGAGACGAATCCATAGCTTATCCCGATGTGGATTGATTAATAGACAATTGAATCACTTGTTTCGCAACTGAGTCCGCAAGTTTGGTACTCATACAACCCACAATGCCATCGGCATGTGGTCCAGGTTTGATCTTAGGATCGAAACTAGAACGCGGAGCGTTAGGTATGATCTCATATAGAAGACTGAATTGTGCATAAATCAAATCCAACTCCTATGCCCTAAATATTGCTTGTTCCTCATTCTAAACTCCGGATGTAGAAACATCCTTCATGATTTATGGTAACAACAATTTGAGGAGCCATTCAAGGAGAAATTCCAGCGGTATGAATTCTTTAATCAACCTCTTCCATCTACGCCATTCTTGGATATGGTCCGAAATATGTGTGGCTTTATCTTGTCGAAATGTCAACAAAAATTCTGTACCAACGTCATAACGCATAGGTAGCTGGAAGTGATTAAGGAAATTCATAGCAAGATCATCAAACAAAACGAATGCCCCCTTTGGTAACTCTATGTACCATTTTGCTACAGGACCGGTGAGGGTGCATTGAAATAGCCTTAAGCGTATTGAGTCATCATGTAAGGAATTTGAAGAGCACCAAAGGTGAAAACTAGTGACATGTTCGCTAGGATCTTCTCCTACTTTTCCCTCAAACTTGGGAATGTCTGGAGGAAGCTTAGTGGGGACAGCCAACCAAGCCGAGTCATGAGATACTGGATCGTTCATTAGTCTCGACAAGTTAGGTAAATTTAATGTTGTGAGGAAAGGGAGCCTAGGTTGAGCCGGTCTATGCCACGCTCCATGATAATTTTGGTTCATATAAGGCTGATTACTGTAAATACCATGGCCATGGCCATAATATTCTCCTCCCGTTTGACCCATGTAGGGCTGCATGGAAGCAATATGATGTGGTGTACCTTGACTAGGTGTCACTACAAAGATATAATTAGATGAGTAAGTGGGTTTTTGATACCCATACCCATAGGGTTGATAGTTTTGTCCATACTGCAGTCCATAAGGTTGTCCATGAGAAGCTCTATAAGGTGTCCCATGGGATGTCCCATGAGAAGCTACATAGTTAGGAATATGAGGAACTCCTTGCAATGGATTGTGATACAATCCAAAAATAGGGATATGACCTCTTGAAACAATAGGAGGTGCTTGACTCTGAGATACTACTGTGTGAGCAGTCATAGTACGAACATGGCTAGTAGAAAAATTACGGCCTGAAGGACCACGTGAATGAGGGGAAGGAAGGGTTGTCAAGAACGCATTTGAGGGAGTAGGATTTGAGGACGAAGGGACATGTGAAGGGATGTAGGAAGTGTTCCCTATGGTCACTCGTCTCGGTTTTGGTATCTGAATATGACTAATAACACTAGGTCTATGATGGACATGAGAAGTAGCTTCCACCATTGGGATGGAAGGTGCAATGTGACTAGTGCTCCCAAATCTCTCCACATGGAAAGGAATAGGAGTGCCTCTAGGCGTAGTGATAGGTTCAATCTTAGACTTGGCATGATTTGTTGGATCGTACGTAGGGATATCAGTTATGCCATAATGAATATAACTAGTGCTTGTGGGTTCATGATGAGTCTCGTCGCCCAGAAACCAATATCGGTGACCTGCAAATGAGGGATCATACCCAGAGTGTGAAGATATATCAAGTGAAGGATCATATATAGGAGTAAGATATTCCTCCCCAAACTCTTGAGGTGGAGAAGACATCTCAGGAATCTCATCCTCGTGATCTCCCATCGTGTGTGGATCAATGTGAGAAGTAGTCCACCCAGACTGTCTCATAGTCCACCTAGACTATCTGTTTCTCTCTCCCAAAGGAGGAGGATATGTGGAAGGTAGAAGTCCTGCTAAATGAAAAGAATGACGAAGTGTTGCACCCAAATCCACAATGACTCAAAAAATGAAAAGACTCTAACTAATTACGTAAACCCTAGGAAAACTAGCGTGCATAGAGCATACACCTATATAATGTAAATCCAAATCACAAGCAAGTAAGGGTAGGATATGTGAGGTCCTTAATGAAGCAGGTATGTCTCACCTAGGAGAGGCTTGAGACTCCCATACACAACAAGTAGAGGTTCGTAACCAATTATTGTGGCCCCTAGCTTCAATGCATATAGCGACTATGTTGTCCGACCCCAACCTGGCAAGGAAACCTACAAAATAACCTCTGCAAAGTACCCCCTTGATAACCTAGGTAAGGAAACTAAGTTCACCTCAATATAGTCAATGCTCAGACAGACAGGCATAGGCAGGATTGACTGTATGGGGAGGGTAGCAAAGCCCGAAACTCTAGAAAGAGCCCCCAGATACAAATACAATCCTGGAAATATCTCTGATGCTACTCAGTTATGACTAGGGTTCATCCCAATCAGTAACTGCTCACACTGCCTCATGCTTAACTCCCTTGTAAGAGGAGGATCCTAAGAAACACTAATTTTACCAAGGAATTTCACACTCTCACCTGGACAGACACATACATGTTGTCTTTAGTGGTCTAAGTTTACTCACAATGAACTATTCCAAGACCCTAAAACCTAATCTTGTTGGTGCACCCTATAAAAGAAAAGAGTGTAATTCATTTTATTATGCGTTGATTTTAATTGGCTTATTACTCAAAAGGGTAAATGATCGTGCAACTAATGGTGTTATGATGCAAGAAGAAGTAAAATGCACACCTAACAATAAATGAAAATGCACTGTGTCAAATGAAAAACAGGGTATGCTACTACATGAAGTGCATAATTTTCCTTCAAATGAAAAATGCAATCATTCCTATATGAAATCCTAACTAGTACTTCTCCAAGAAAACCTAGTGCAAGTACCATGTAAAATGCAAAATGCAAAAATGCATCATGATGCCATAAGAAAATATTTTTGTATTTTTTGAATTAAAATGAGATAATGAAGCAAAAGACTGACTCTACCACCCCCAGACTCTGCAAGCACTATCATACATCACCCAAGAAAATAACCAAGGTAAAAGAGACCTAATGCACTAATCCCGAAACAAAAAATAGAAAATGCAATGACAAGAACATTTTCAAAAAATTCTAACTAAAAAGCATCTCTGGTCAGAAAAAGAGGTGTATATAAACTCTAGAAGCATCCAAGGAGACTCAGCAATCATCAAAACTCACCCAGCAACAATTAATCTTCCACTAAAAGGAAAAACTCAAGGCATACGCAATTGTGTGCAAGAAAACCCATGTATATACACAGAAATCCCATTAAAAACCGCATGTACACGTGACTGTGAAGCCAAAACTCACGTACAGAAAGAAAAAGAGATAAAAAAGAAGGTAAAACAGACAAGCTAAGACAAACTTTACTCTTATCAGACACTACTAGGAAAACATGCCCGTAGACCCGACCCAGAAACAAAGAAATAAGAGCAATTCAATAACATTGAATGCCGATAAAACCACCAAAGGAAATAACTAGGAACTCCCCAGTATGGTCTCCAATTTGTTACGAGGAAAAATTCCTATGGCTTGGGGTACCAAAACAGACAGAGTACCCATAGAAATCAATCCCTTCCCATATGCAAGAGAAACCAAATATCAAACACTAAAGGATCTCGAAACATACCTTATTCCAAGCGTTTGATGTAGATCCTCGTTGAGCTTTTCCACTCTCACTTGTGTAAGTAATTTGCTCTCTCAACATTCAGCAAACAAGACAATCATTCTATATGATGGTGTTAGACCTACTCTAGCATATATAATCAATAACATATAATCATTTAAAAGCATCCATGGATTCAATACTCATTTAAATACACATTATTGGATAGGAAAAGATATTTCTATTAATATAAAACAAATATTACAATAGTGACAACCTCTATCGGCACATCTATGGATTGGAGAAATTGAGTCCTCCACCTGCGCGTCCACCACTTCAATCCTCCATCTCTCGATAGCAAGCTCACAAGTAAAGGAAATCTTGGGAAGAACACAAAGTACTACAAGGGACAAAGGGATGCAAACTCAAGTATAAGCTCCAACAACAATGGACTATAATTTTCTTGATCTTCAATTCCTCTCCTTTCAATGTATCCAAAGGGTTCCTTATATAGTGTTTCAATGGGGTAATTGAAGGTCAAATACAAGTGATCTCAAGGAATATGGAAGGCCAAGAGACAAGTGACTCAGATCCACATCAAGGAAAACTCCAAAACTATTTGGCCTTTTGCACACATTCCAATGTACGTGGGTTTAAGGTTCAAATACACATATATACACGAGAATGGGTTTAAAATTCACGCATATCGAATAAGACATGTTTTTACGGATGATTTTGGAAACATTAGAGGTAAAAAAATAGTCCATGGGGTCTGAAGAGTCTGCAAAGGGATAGGGAAGGCCATAAAGGTGTGATCCACCATGTGTGGTAAAATTAGCTGTAACATCCTGATCCCATAGCTTGGGATGTAGATCCATTTCTTCAATAATGCAAGTGGCCATCTCCTTGAGAGATCTATTCTTCCTCTCAGGCACACCATTTTGTTGTGGTGTGTAGGGAGTTTAGTGTTCCATTTGGATGTCACACTCCTCACAAAGGTGCTGTAGGCTTTTGTTGACATACTCCTTCCCATTATTAGTACTACGGATATTAATATTATGCCCACTCTTATTTTCTACCAATGCCTTTCAAATATTCAATTGTTAAAAAACTTCACACTTTAATTTGAGGAAGTACACCCAACAAAATACCGAGTAATCATCAATAAATGTAAGTACATACCTTGATCCACCATATGATGGAGTACGAAGAGGACCAATAATATCTAAATGTATCAACCCCAATGGTTGTGTGCCTCTCCTTTAAATCCCCTTCTCATAGCTTTGCTCTGGATGCTTCCCAACTACACACCCAATGCATGCTCCATTTGATGATTTGATTTGTGGAAGTCCTTCCACCATCTCATATATGTGTAGTTATTGGAGGTATTTGTAATTCATGTAACCAAAACTATCATGCCATAGCCTAGAAATATCATTGGCATGTGAGAGAATATATTTGTCATTGGAAGTGGGGAATAAGTTCGAAAACTTGTACATCCTATGATGGTGGTCGACATACCCAATTGCAACAACTTGGTTTGGTAAGATTTCTGCGATCTTAACCATGTATGGAGTGAAGGTCACTCTCTTCACCTCTCCTATATGGTTCATTTTATAGACTGAAAAACAAATTGTTTCAAGGTCTAGTACATACAACACATCACTAAAGTAACCATGCTCTAACTCAATCCTACCAATCGCCTTGGTATGGAGTTCTGAATCATGCCCCATTCGAATGGTTGGGCCAATATTTGAACATATGGAGGAGAAGAGCTCTCTTGTGGCTACCATGTGTCTATAATCCCCATAATCAATGATGAAATATGAGTAATTAGAGGTACCTTCTACCAAATCATGACATTTCTCCTTGCCATATGAACTAGAGGTGCCATCCTTCTTCCTTGCATTGTCTAGGGTTTGGGTTTTGTTCTTCTCCAGCAGCTACGCCATCTAGTCAGTGGCTTTTTTCATGCATGATCTTTCTAGATTCCATACATTGT
Source organism: Pseudotsuga menziesii (assembly GCA_001517045.1). Taxonomy (NCBI): domain Eukaryota; kingdom Viridiplantae; phylum Streptophyta; class Pinopsida; order Pinales; family Pinaceae; genus Pseudotsuga; species Pseudotsuga menziesii. Next base: position 106,542 of record LPNX011197072.1, on the reverse strand, counting down.
GGCAATAGGTGCATTTGGTATTATCTTTTCCCTTCTTTTCCTTCTCCTTGGGAGGATCTGAACCCCCATCACTGGATTTGTTTTTTTTTGTTTCTTCTTCTCTGACAGCTTTGAATTCTTTGCCTTGGGATTTCCCTTAGAGGAATTCAAAACTCCCATGGAAAAGGCTTGATACTTAGCCTTGATGGTTCCCATTTGGACTAGCTTGTCTTTTTCCTAAGTGAGGGACTCCATGAATCTAGCTATACTTGGCATCTTCTAGTTTTGAAGTGTTAGCTTGCGAGAATGGAATGTGCTGACAAAGACTAAGAATTCTGAACCAAACTTTGGAAGGATGGACAAAATCAACTGGTCCTCTCTCTTATCAATGCCACATTGATTTATATGCAATAAAAGTGACTTAAAATTGGTGAAGAAGTCCTGGATAGTGTCAAAGTGCATTGGGCTCAGGATGATGAGCTTGTTCTCAAGCTGGTGTCCTCTTAGTTCATCGGTTTTTCCAAGGAGTGTCTCTAGTTTTACCCAAAATTCAATGGGGTTTTTTTTAATTGTCTATGTGGAGAAAAATATCTCTTGAGATACTGAGGCACAACAATCCATATGCTTCATCCAATCTATTGAAGTACTTGGATTTCTCTACAACAGAGTTTGGCTCCACCTCTGTGCCCATGGTAACTCCGTAGAGACCCTTGGATCTCAATTAAATCACCATATATTCCTTCCAATCGAAGAAGTTGAAAGATGTTAGGAATATTTGGGTATCTTCCATTTCTTCCTACGGTAATGGTGATGAAATTTATGAATGTCCTGCAAAACAACTCAATTTTATCTGGAATTTCTCTAAAAATGCAGCTCAAAATGCTCTAGATTGATCTGCAAGTCAATAAACTCAACTATGATATGATACCATGTGATAATTTTGATCCAAAGGAATATCTAGGAGTGTTAGAGAAACTCAAAAATCGAATTTAGTGCAAAACCAACAAAAACCATTAAATGAGAAGCAATTTACACATGCAATGTGAACAAAAATAGGTTCTATTTTAACTGTCTAACATAAAAAAATGTTATTAATAGGTTTATATTACATCAGAAGTGTTTCAATAGGATTAGGAAGCCAAATGTAACTGTCTACATGAACTTGGCTAGATTGGCCTCAATCCCCCCTAGGTTGACCAATCACACTCCAAATCATCCCAAATGGCCATAAATTGATGTGTGGACATGGTTGAGGTGACATGGGATCATTATTACACCTTGTCATGTGTGGGTGTGGAAACATAGGTGGGTTAGAGGCTCTAGGTGGCATTAAATGCAACAAATCACCTAAAAAATGGAGAAAATCCACCTCTAGCACTCCTACTCAACATAACTATCCACATTCAATGAACAGGAGCACACCAAAAATGATGAGGGTGCACATGTGGATTTTTGACTGATATGGAGTTCTCATGTGGGTGTTAATGCATCAATTTAGCTGGTTATTGGTCCAACTAAGCACCCTAAGTCCAAAACCATAGTGTATTAATGCAAAATGCAATAAAATTGACTAAGGAGTTAAAATAAGGTACTAAGGGGTTAGATTACTATTCCAACACACATGTTGTATTGCTTTTCCTTCATGCAAATTTCAACTCCTAGATTAGTTTGATTTCAGCAATTTCAATTCAAAAGTATGTTTCAGCTTCTTATATTAGTTGTTAGATTAGATTAGTTCCATTTCGTTCTTGCACATATAGTGCGTGTGCTTCATAACCCTACAAACCTTGGATTAAAAAATTAAATTGTTGGGAAAGTACTACAACATAATTAAAAAGACATTAATTTCACCCAATATTCCACATGTGATAAAATTTTCCATCCTTTCCGTTATCTTCATGGGGTGTATCCCACTGCAAAACTACATCCCCCACATGGAAATCCTCAAGATTTGTCCTCCTGTCAAAAATTCCTTTCATTTTATCTTGTAACTTTGGAGTTCTATAAAAACTCTACTCTCTTTAAAGATGAGTTCAACCAACTGAAACATCCTTCTTTGAGTTGGGTTGGTTTCAACATCTTCCTCCTATAACAACCTCATCACTGGGAAAATAAGAGAACTAGGAAAAATTACCTCAAAACCATAAAATTGTTGGAATGGTGAGGTGCCAATGGATTTCTTTAAATTGATTCTATCAACCCACAAATCATGAGTCAATTTTGTGTTCCAAGCCTTCTTGCTATCTTGCAACAGATTTTTGATGATATTCACCAGACTCTTATTTCAATATTTTGCAAACCCATTTCCTTGTGGGTAATAGGCTATGGAATGCCCCAAATGTATGTGATATTTTAAACAAAACTCAACCTTATGCCTTGATTTGAATTCAATAACATTGTCAGTGATCAACTTCCTAGGAACCCCAAACCTCGATAAGATGTTCTACTCCAAAAATTGAATAATTATTGTCTCGGTGGCCTATCTAGCTAGGGTGGATTCAATCCATTTGGTGAAATAATAAGTGGCAGTGGGAATCCACTTATCCTTCCTTGTGAAATATGGGTTTATTTCACCAATTAAATCCAATATCCATTGCTAGAAAGGGGCCTCAATGTGCATTGGCTTCAAGGGAAATGGAAAAATATTTTTGCTCCCTTCAAAGATCTGACACTTATGGCAAGAAGTAATCTCCTTGTGGGTGTCAGAAAATATGGATGACCAATAAAATATTTCTCTTAGAATTTTATTCACATCGTCATTATAGTAATGATGACCTCCAAATTATCATGCATGAAAATCCTCAATGAGCTTCTTTTCCTCCTGTTCATTAACACAGTTCAACATAAACTCTCCTGGCTCTTTCCAATACAGTTTCCCATTTAATATGCAAAAATTTGTTGCTTTCCTTTTGAGCAAAATGGCCCTTGTTTTATCTGTATCCCTTAGAGCTTGCAGATGCTGTAACACAAAGATGATGTCAGCATACCATGGGGAATACATGAAATATTCAACCACTTGCAGCGCTAGTCGTTCCTTAGGGTTTTTCTCTTCCGCTGATAATTCAACAACCATGAGCAGGCTGAGCAAATTGCATTTTGATAGTGCCATGAGTTTGTCTAGTAATTGGTATTTAATCATATTTTTGGGATTAATATCCAAGTCATACTCAAGTACATTAAATTTATCACATAGATCTATGGATCTACACACAACTCACAGAATAGATCACACAATTTTACTTGGCAATTGAAGAATGAAATAGTGCGAAAAATGGCTTGCAGTTGTGAATGCTTTCATTAATCAAAACATAATTGGATAATAATTAGAATGTAATACACTAGTATTAATAACCATTCAATTCAAATGCATGAGAGATAAATTTGAATTGAATGACTCTACCTTACTACATGGATAACTGGACATGACTAAATCATTATCGGAGCTCAACTAGTTAGCCCCAATTTCCTCAATTAGTGCACCAGTCAGTTATAATCAATTAAATAGCCTAAATGAGTGTGGTAGGTGAGGAATTTTGCCTTCCCACATGCAATCAATCAATGACTAGCACTAACGAAATGTAATTGGATGTAACTAAATGTAACTGACTCCTAACTAGGCTTAACTAGTCACTAACTGAACTCAATTGAAAGAGGTTGGCTCCGACACTCCCAGTGGCTCCTAAACTATAGGGATTGATCTAGGAGGCTCCTAAACTAATGCATGCAAGTGAAATTAGTGGTATTTGGCCTCAATTAGTTTTCCCCACACTTTAGTAACCGGTACATGTGCCCCAATTAGGCCAAGTCGACTCAATGGTGTTAGTGACTAAAAATAGACTGAAAGGACTCCTGATTTAGACATACTCCAAATTTAGACATAATTGACCAAATTGGACAAGGGAGGATTATAATCCTAAAACCCCCCTTGAATAATAACTTGGACAATTGTGGGCCCCGGTAACTAATACCATAGGTCACCAATTACAGTTAAAGCAACGTAAAGTAACTGCTCAATACAAGGAGCTGGGAAAAAACCACATGGGAAAAAATTCCCCCCTTGAATTAAGAAGGTAGAATCATGATCAATCTAGCTCTTCTATGCATAGGTATCCTATTTTTTGTAATGTGAAATTCTCCATCATTATGTCTAGAGGAATCTTTCTCTTTGGAAGAAGAATAATATGCTCAACTAAATCAGAAATATAGACTGCTGCAGGATGAAAAATGGACCCATGTAGAGCGAATGAAAGGTGCTTGAGGATTCAAAAAATGTGAGAAACAATCAATAACCTCATATTTTTCAGCCATGAATAGAAAACCATGAGTGGTAAAAACATCCCCAAGTGTTAGGAGCAAGTGTCCATGCGGATGCAGAATGAGGAGATGAGCATGTGAACAAAGGTAGAGAAGCCTTGGGACTGTGGAGAGAGAATGCTTGATATCCATAATATGATATAGGTTCCTAAATAGCTAACACAAAATAAAATATCAGCAACATCATAAGAGGAAACTAACACCAAATCCCCAGCAGTAAATTTGAAGAAGAATTGAGGTACTTGATTTTTCACACCGAAATTGGTGAGAGCATCTACAAGAATGACTGAAAGCTTTTGTATTTTAAAATTTGAACCAAATAATATCATATAAGAAAGTAAATAAGATATAAATGGTTTCATATCAGATCCAAAACTTTTAAATGAAATCAAATTCCCAACAACAGTTTTGAAGGAGACTTGCGGTACTTGTTTCTTCACAAAATTAATGAGAACAACTACAAGTAGTACTGAAAGCTTATGAACCTGAAATATTGAACCAATAAATATCATATAATATCCAAATAAGGTCATATAAGATCCAATAAGGTTCATATCATATCCAATATTATGCTCCACCGAGACTGTATATGCATACTTTTCTTCTTCTTTAGAATTTTGAATTTTGGTGCATGCAATCCTGCAGGAATTTGCTAGAAGATCTAGATCAAGGGGAGATAATGGATCAATATATTAATATGATATTTTTTCCAAAATATCCAATTTACTACATATTTTCACACCAACAACAACATTATAGGGAGAGAAATTAAGTTTCTCTTCACTTTTGGAAGCAATTACTGGCAAATTTTGCACAGAATTCAAAGGAAAATCACTGGAGGAGGACTTTGCTTCTTCTTCATTTTGAACAAATTCATCAGAGAGAGTGGAGGAGAATAATTTTGGATAAATAATACTTATGGTGCTGGATTTTCTCTCCAAATTTCTATTATGATTCTCATCAATCTTTCCAAAGGTTCTGTCCAATCTTGTCCAAAGTTCCTTTGGGTATTCAATAGATCTACTGAGGTAGCGCAAGCTAGGAGAAAGGGCCAAAGCTATTGTTCAAAAATATGCATCAAATTCATTCATCCAATAATTATCACTCTCAAAAGACTCTTCACCGAGTCCAATAGACACCCCATAGAGACCTTGTCTCTTTAGATATGCAATCATCTTCATCTTCCATTCTGAATAGCTTGTGAATGGGGTGAGAAGAGGAACTGATGAATCCATTCGAAGTTGTACTTGCAATTAAACACACACAAAAAAATTAAGGTAAGATAGCCTGCAAATTTCAGGTTTTCATCACACCCAGCATAGTTGATCAAGCAAGCTTGATCAACAATTCCTTTACTTCGGGTATTAAGACGTAAACCTTCAGTTTCTGGTGCAGTGTTGGAAGGAGCAATTTTTATCAAAATAATGATCCAGTAGGAGATATATAGAATGGATAAGTACCTTGTCTCATTGAGGCTCTGATACCATATTAAATTGAGCACATAGATCTATGGATCAACACACAACTCACAAAATAGATCACACAATTTTACTCGAGAATTGAAGAATGAAACAACGCAAAAAATGGCATACAGCTGTGAATGCTTTCATTAATCAAAAAGTAATTGGATAATAATTACAATGTAATACACTAGTATTGATAACTAGTCAATTTGAATGCATGAGAGAGGAATTCTAATTGAATGACTCTACCTTACTGCATGGATAACTAGGCATGACTAAATTATTATCAGAGCTCAACTAGTTAGCCCCAATTGCCTCAATTAGTGCACCAGTTAGTTAGAATAAGTTAAATAGCCTAATTGAGTGTGGTAGGTGAGGAATTGCACCTTCCCACATGCAATCAATTAATGACTAGTGCTAAATGAATGTAACTGGATGTAACTGACTCCAAACTAGGCTTAACTAGTCACTAACTGAACTCAATTGAAGGAGGTTGGTTTCGACACTCCTAGTGGCTCCTAAACTATAGGGATTGATCTAGGAGGCTCCTAAACTGATGCATGCAATTTCAATCAGTGGTATTTTGCCTCAATTAGTGTTCCCCACACTTTAGTAACTGGTAGATGTGCCCCAATTAGGCCAAGTGGACTCATGGTGCTAGTGACTAAAAATAGACTGAAAGGACTCCTTATTTAGACATACTCCTAATTTAGAAATAATTTACCAAATTGGACAAGGGAGGATTATAATCCTAACAAATGAATACTGCTATCCATTTTACCCTTATACCTTCATGATCTGGTTGGGTTAAAATATCCTTCACTGCACTTGTGGGAACATGAGCAATGATGTGAGATTGCAGGATGTAAACCTGGTACTCCTTCAAGACCTGTACCAGAGCATAAGCCTTCTTTTCCAGAATGTTTTATTTTAGTGCAGAATCTCTTAATGTTTTTTGTAGAAATAAATGGGCTTCTCATTCCCCTCATGATTCTTTTGTAACAATACCCCTACCACCACGTGCTTTGAAGAAAAAGAGAATATGAAGAAATATTTGGAGAGATTGGGGCTTACCAGTACATGTGCTTCTAAAATAACTTTCTTTATGTCCTCAAAATACTGATTTGCTCTAGGTTTCCACTTAATCTCATTATTCTTCCTCGGCATAGAAGTTATCCACCTCATGATCTCAACAAAATAAGCAATAAACCTTCTTAGAAAACCCACCTTTCCCAGAAAATATTGAGCCTCAACCTTGTTTTGGGGGAGCTCAATTTTCTGTATGGCATCAAATATTTTTGGATCTAGTTTGATGCCTTCCCAGGATATTATGTACCCAAGCAGCTTCCCATCTTTCATAGAAAACTAGGCCTTCTTCGGATTCAAAGAGATTCTGAACTTTCTACATTCTCTCAACAATCTCAGTAGGTGTGCGATGTGTTCCTAATCGGACTTTGAAAAAACTGTGATTTCATCTAAATAGATAACCAAAATATTGTCCTTCTCATTAGAAAATGCTATGTCCATGGCTCGTTGGAAGGTTTGCCTCAAACAGCTTCTTTATTTATTTTTCAACCAGGGGTAGCAGTTTGGGGTTAATTATCCTTAGATTTTGCTTAAAAGGAATCTCATCCCTTTTTATTGGTATAATGTGCTGAATTATACTTGTATCATAAGCCTTAAGATCACTATATCTACAAGAAAATACATATGTGTATTCCTCAAGCAGTGAGATGCATTTATGTTTGGCCTCCAGTGAGAGTGTTCTTGAGAGCTTGATGATTTTAGGATGAGCTTCTATTCCAATATTCACATATTCCACATCCTCACAGCTTGGGACAAGCTGGGGCCCTTTAACAACATCATTTGATTCAAAGATCTTTTGTAAGGGAACTAAACCCCTGGAATAGAGTTACCTTTAAGATGCAAGATTTCTTTTCCATAGAGATTGTTTAAATATTCCTGCTGTCCATCAACCCCTTGCAATTATGGCCCAATTAATTCATCAGTTTCATTCCCAATAGCACCTTAGCAAGGGAAACAATATCATCCCATGGAATTTCTTTGGGAACATTCATCTAATTGTTGATGTATTTGTAACATCAGAATGTATTCACTTGTATATCTTATTTATTGTACCCAGATGTTTCTATTGAAAAGTATCTATAATGTAATTTAGTCATGTCATGCCCTAATGTTCATATCGGTAGATTCAATAATGTAAACAAGTCATGTAAATTCATAGAGTGTAACCCTCCTTATTGATCAAGAGTTAATGTGCCCACAGTTGTGGGGCCCTAGGGTTGTTAGAATCTCCTAGATAACTCAACCCTAGTGAGTTATTGTCAACTTGGGAATTAGTATAAATAGAGAGGGAGCCTCTCTATTTAACACACATTCACTCACACTAAGTTGTAGCGCATACCTAATAGAGAAAGAAGAAACTGGGACAAGAGAGAGAGAGACTACTACTGTTGGGAGATCATCTTACTCTCTTTGGGTTTTACTTTTGGTGTTGATTCTATCTCTGAGGAAGTTGCAGGGTTTTATCCTTTATGGTTTCCCTGAGGAAAACATTTGTGTCCATTGTCTCTTGTGATTGATTATTGTGCTTGTTATTCTCTCAGATAAGATCCTAAGATCATATAGCTTAAATGTTAAAAATCTAACATGGTATCAGAGCTAACCTGAGAAGAAGACACTACGCAACTGCTGAAGATAGGGCTTCCTACTTTTTGGATTTCTCTCCACATATTTTCAGCAAAAGGAGGCTAGGATGACCCTCCTCTCTAGGGCACATCTTTGTGTCGAAGAAGAATCTGATTCTGAGCATTTTCAGTCTTTGACTCGACATTACTGCGGAAAATTAGGGCTTTCCAGAGAAGTGGAATTTTCGAGTGAGCCTAGGCCTGGATTGATCTCCTCCAAAAAATCAAAGTTTAGAGATCAAGATCAAATTTTTTGGTTGGGTATAACTTGGGGAAAGTCAAACCCTAAATCTTCTCCTGAACCATTAAACCAGCTCTCTAGAAATCCAGCTCCAGATCCAATTCAGACATCTTAAACTGGCAAGATCCAAATATTTTGTATTTCCATTTGAGTTTCTCTGTTAATATGTCTCATCATACCAAGATTGATGAAAAGCTTGAGGGATTTGATAACTTCTGATCTTGGAAGAATAGGATCACCCTGGTCTTGGAAGAAAATGAGTTGGACTCTTACATCAATGAAGAGGTTCTAGTTCCAGAGGGAGATGAGGCTAAGGCCTTACACAAGAAGAAATTGGTCATGGCTAAGAGGATTATTTCCGATTTAATCAAGGATCATCTCATACCTTAGGTGTCTTTAGGTGTCTTCCCTAAAGACACCTAAAGATATGTTTGATGCCCTAACCAAGTTATTTGAAGGGAAGAACATAAACCAGAAGATGACTCTGAGAAACCAATTGAAGAATGTAAAGATCCAGAATGTGGAGACCATCCAGTATTACTTTAAAAGGGTCTCTCATATCAAGGAACATCTTGAAGCGGTAGATGAATAAGTAGAGAATGAAAAAATTGTGATGATCACCTTGAATGGTCTCTCTAGGGGATGGGACTCTTTCATTTAAAGGATTTGTGCCAGAAAGAAGCTAATCAAGTTTAGCAAACTATGGGAGGAATGATCAAAAGAAGAAGCTCGAATATTAGCATGAGAAGCAAATATGGGAAGTGAATATCAATCTCTCACAGTACAATCCAAGAAAAGAGTAAGAAACCATCACAAAGGTAAGCACTCTCACCAGAAGAAAAAACACTAGAAAATCTAACAAAGATTTTTCTAAGTACATTTGCTATACATGTGATGAAAGAGGACACCTTGCAAGAGATTGTCCTAGAAACAAAGATAGATCTCACAAGAGGAAGGGAAATAAGAAAATACATCTTGCTCATGCTACAGAATATGATGATCCTTCCAAGAAGAGAATCAAATAAGACAGTGATGAAGAATATGTTTTGATTTCCAATATCACTGGGAAACAATACACATGGTAGCAAAGAGTGGCTTATAGATAGTGGGGCTTCTAAATACATGATGGGTTTCAAAGAATCATTTGTGAAACTATCAGAACATGAATCGCCCCATAAGGTGTGTTGTGATTAGGGAAGACCTGGGTTCTTATACGTTTATCTTCGCACCAACAAAGAGACCCACAGTGTTGGCCCTTTCGGCAACAACCTGTGAACAGGTTGCAGTCTCACCCGAAACAACTATGGGATGCCGCAGAATCAGGTTTCTATAGGAAAAAGAGGGATATTACTGTAACTTTAGCCTTTACAAGTATAATTATACAATACATAGCTTCGACATTCACTTAAATAGCTTCGTGGTTTAGATAAAAACAGTTACTTGCTTAACCCTTAACTGAGAATTCACAGCGAAGTTAATACTTAACAGTTTGTCTTACTTTATCATTCATCTACTTATCAAATGCATAAAACATAACAAGAACCACCACAACAAAATATATACGTGGTTCACCCCCAGTGTAGGGGCTACGTCCACAGAATTGCGTTTATATTGAACTCTTTACAAACACACAGTTCTGATCTACGCACTCAGCTGCAGATCTTGTCAACAACCCAAAGCTACACACTTAGCTGCAGAACCTTAACTCAAAACCCTTTGTGCACTCAGCTGCAGAGGTTGTCCACGCACTCAGCTAGGACTTAACCTTAACTCAAAACCCTCTGCGCACTCAGTTGTAGAGGTCATCCATGCACTCAGCTGGGACTTAACCTTAAACCTAAAAATAGGCCTTAGCTTCTTCGTATCAAATTATCATCATACAAAAACCTTCGAAAAAGCTCTTTTCTCCTTTACATAAGTGCCTATTTATACAAGTGCACTATTACAATACCATGTGCTTAAACCATGGGCTTAAAAGACAAGGGTTTAAACCATGGGCTATTTACAAAAACAGGGGCTTCGACTCAACCCCAGAACCCGTAAGACTATTTTGGACCGCAACTCCGCTTACAAGCTTCGCACCAAAACCGTGGAGTTGCCAAAATTAAGGACCTTCAAGGTCCGTGCCCCAGCAGGCCCCTAAGACTCACCAGTGTCCCGTCCCGGGGCACTCTGCTGCTCTTCTGGTGGAAGAATATTGTTGGCGAAGATAGTGAATTGCTTGTTGAGGCTATGCATGATATCTTTGGCTTCTTGCTCCTTCTCCACTATCTCTTGCAGTGTTGCTGCCGATGTTTCGTTGGCCTTTTCCTATGCAAATGCATCATACTCCTTCAAAAATTTGAGTTGGTTTTCCACAGCAGTGCTCAATTCCAAGGCCTCGTTAATAAGGGGTTGCACAGAGTTCACCAACAATGTTTCTTTCCTTCTGTAGGAATCAATTTCTTGTTGGAGCTCATTGCTATGCTTCACCTTAATCATATTCTGCATAGGAGGCAATGTCTTGATTTTCAGTTTGACTGCATCCAGCTCTATCTGTCGCTACTTGATGGTTTCTTGCAACTTTTCTACCTCTGGATCCTGTAATTTTTCCCAGGCCTCGACACTTTTGTCTAGCAGCTTTCATTCGCTACTTACAAGATCTGAGATCTTTGTTGCTGAGGCCTGAATATCTCTATGACGATGTTCCCTGACCTCTGGTGGACTCTCAGGAATGATGCGAAGTTGAAGCTCTGCAATATGAGCCTCATGTTCTGCTTTCAGCTTCTCTATCAAGCTTTGAGACTGTTGTGCATAGTCTTTAAGCTTGACGATTCTTTGCTCTGGTTCTTCTTCAGCTTGTATGTCGAAGTCAGGAAGACATCGACATGCCTCATCCAATACTTGCACCAGTGCAGCCTTCTTGCTTTCTGCTTCCCTCTTTTTCTATTCAGCTTCTTCCAAATGTGCTGTGAGGATCTCACTCTACTTCATGGAATTCTCTAGCTGCCTGTGTGACTAACTGTCACATTCTCGTATCTCGTTCATGATTTCCAACTGATAAAGATGTAGCTCCGGCATAGACAACTTGGCGTAGTATATCTCAACTATCATACTCATCTGTGATCGAGATGCTGCGTTAGTTATTATTATGGATGCACTTGGTACTTATCCTCTGTTGTTTCTGGTGGGCCATTATCTCATGTCTGGCTATGCGCCTACTAGGGCACTACTTGCAGCAACGCCAGTCGCTAATCATTCTGCTAACTCCTTCAGTTCTGTAATTCGTTGTGCTACACCAGCGAGCGCGTCAAGATGTGTAGCTACAAACTCTACCCACTTGCTGGATAATAATTCTGTGGACTTTGTCAGAGCTTGATAAAGCTCTTCAATCGTCAAATCAGGCTCTTTGACGATATTCTTTCCCTTCAACGCCTTAGCTTTATTTTATGGGTGAAGGCTTCGTAACTTCCTCCACTTCTGGAGATTCACGCTTATCTGGGTGATTAGGATCGAACATTGTCTTTACTGATTCTTCTTCTTCTTCATTAGCTATGTCATTTCCACCATGGTCATCTCTGCTCTGCTGTGACTCATCTTGTTCTTTGCTTTCCTCTTGTGGGTCACTCTGCAGCGGCTGACTAGGACCTGTGTCCACATCTATCACTGGGGGGACTAGTATGTTGGGCCTTGTTCCCACATCCTTCATCCATTCAGTCTGCCACTGTTGGAATACTGCGATGATGTCTTCCTGGGTCACCATGTATGGCAACTTCCAGCATGCATGTTTATCATCTGGGCGGGCCTGGATGAAGACATTGTGCATGTCAGCCTTGAAGTTGGCCACTCCAGCATACTGAGAGAATAGCTCATTACTGAGCTGCGGAGTTTTCAGGATCTCATATGAAATGTTCATTGCATAAAAGGAAAACACATAGTTCGTCATCTGCTACAGGGCCTTATCCTGCGAGACCCAAAGAGATGCATACCTTGCTGCGCCAGGCATATACGAAGGCACATCAACAAACTGTACCTCAGTAGGCTCTCTCCATCCTACCAGTGCAATAAGCACTAACAACCATGAGTAATGAAAGGGTCTACTTTCTCCTGTGCATCGCGGACATCTTCGAGGAACTCCCTAGCAATGTACTCTACCCATTTGTAACTGTAGCCTTCGGCATAATTCGCAGAAATACTAACAATCGGGGCAGGTACTTCATTTGGTCTACAATTCCACATTAATTTGCATGCTAGGAGTGCTGCGGCGAAGTGAATGTTTTGGTGCCAAATTGTCGAGGTTTGATACCCTCGCTTTCCTTTCGTCAGGCCGAAGCGGTCCTTCATGTGCTATGCTAGCTTCGTATCCTCATGTTTTATAACAAACACAAGCCTATGATCCTATGAATCAGCTCTCCATCAATAGCTATTTTCTGGTTTCCTATCCATAGGTGCCCATCATGCAACAATGTCAATAGCTGCTTGACCACCATGGTAACCTACATGTTGCAACCAAAGTGGGGGACATTTAGCATCTTCAACAAGCCATCTTTCTCCATGCCAACATCCCACTATTTCACTTCCAGTAGCGTCGTATCGGACTCTGGATAATGGACAGAGTGCAAGTATTTCCCAGGTGTGAATTGCAGAAATTTCCCACAATCATTCCTATCGTGGTCTACGTACTTGAGACGGTCAATTTTTCCTATCATCGTTCCGACCAACTCAACACCCTGTGGCAGCAAAGGGGTGCGTAATGTGAACTTGGCTGTCTACCGAGGTGGCTGAACTCTTGGTCGAACAGGTGGAGGATATGGTGGATTCCACAGTGCAATGTTCTCATCCTCACCAAAATATTCGAATTCTCCAGGTGGATTCATCACGGGATCCTGTGGTGTCTAAACTGATGGCTTGTGTCTTTCTTCATTCCGCTTAGAGTGAACTTCAACCTTAAATTTATTTCTGGTTGATCATGTTTACATTGGTTGATTTAGTGCTGGGGGAGTTTATTCATGAGGTGCAGATGCAGGTGGATTGCTCATAAGGTTCTACAGACCCCTCTCTCTGAATTCACTCAAAAATTCCTGGACTTCATGATCAGCTGACATGGATTCAACTCAAGAAAATTCGTAATGCAAAATTCGTAGGTTTGAGTGGCTTCTTATGGAATCCAACAACCAAATATGTCATAACTGTGCATTAAATACACCAAAGATAAGAGATAAGGTGTATATCTTGTCCAAAAGGTGCTAGATTTCCCAAAATCTCATCATTACAAGCAGTTAATACAGTTAACGTACCAGCGCCGCCAAATTTTATTTTTTCCAACGGTCGCATTTTAAGCTTCGACACAACTTTTTTCTTCGGCACAACCACTAAATTCAAATTCTCCACAATGATGACCTTCAACACATCCTAACACCAGTTTTGATAGAACTTCGAACTTCAACACACAACAGAATTTTCTTCCACAACCTTCGACACTTCCACAATCTGCCAAATCTTCTCTGAGAACAACTTCATTATAGTATAGTACCCAATTTCAACTATTCTTGGTACTTAGGCTCTTCTTCTTGCTATTACTTTGGGTCAGGGGGGTACAGCCCTATCCCTGTACTTCTTTAATCTACTCCCATTCACCATGGAGGGCAAAATTTCTCCATTCAATTTAGCTAACTAAGCTGCGCCATCATTGCTAACTTTTTGAACTATGTATGGTCCTTTCCAATGTGTCTTGAACTTAACTGGGAACTTCATGAATTTACTGTCATACAAGAGCACAAAATCACCATTCTAGAAATGCTTCTTCTTAATGTGTCTATCATGCCATGCTTTTTCTATAGATTTCTACACTTGCTGCTAGAAACCTCCAATGAATCTATCTTCTTCTAGTTCCAGTATCTTTGCCAGCCTTTCATTCAACACGGCTGGATCATCCATCCCTGTGAAGGAAGATATTATGAGGCTAGGAACAATGTACTCCATGGGCATAATTGCTTCCTGTCCATAGACAAGCCTAAAAGGTATATGGCCTGTCAAATTCTTGCAAGTGGTTCTATAAGCCCATAATACTGTTGGAATTCTAAGATCCCAATCATTTATGTTAACATTGCAAACCTTCGTCAGAGCGTCCTCAAGAATCTTGTTAAAGGCTTTGAAAATTCCATTTGCTTGAGGATGGTAGGCAGTACTCTTCTGATGATATACTTGAAATTTCTCGGTCAATGCTTCAATAGTATTATTCAGAAAAGGTGATCCTTGATCACTCATAATAATTCTAGGACATCCAAACATCGACAAGATATTATCAAATATGAACTTCGTAGTTGTAGCAGCAGTACATTCCTTGACTGGTTGAGCTTCGACCCAACGAGTAAGGTAATCAGTTGCTGTAGTAATGTATCTTGCTCCAGATTTCTTTACAGGGGGATAGATTGGTCCAACAAAATCAATAGCCCATGTGTCAAATGCTTGTAAATTTACCTGTGGAACCAGAGGCATCTCATCCCTCCTGGATGGTTTTCCTGTCCTCTAATAGATACCGCAGCTATGGAAATACACTCTTGCATCCTTATGAATCATAGGCCACCACAATCCAGCTATCAGAATCTTCTGTGCCATAGCTTTTCCTGCATAATGACCTCCTCCTGCTCCAGAATGTGCCTCAGCCAAAATCAATGGCTTTTCATGCTCCAAGACACATCTGTGCAGTATTTCATCTGGTCCCATCTTATATAGGTATCCTGCTATCAAGGTAAAGTCATCTTCTCTAACCACCAGCTGCTTCTTCTGATGTATTGTCATATCAGAGGGTGTAAACCCTGTAGACAAGTACTGAACAATATCTTGAAAATAGTCATCAACCATCTAGATGGCAAACAACTGGGCATCAGGAAGACCTTCATCTAAACTAGTGGTATCTTCTCCTAACTTGAGCCTTGACAAGTGGTCAGGCCCCAGGTTAAGTCTTCCTGGCTTAACTATGATCTCAAAGTCATACTCCTGAAACAAAATCAGCCATCTACATATCCTTCCACCTAACACAGGCTTGTTAACCAAAGATTTCAAAGCAGAATGGTCAATGAACATCTTAAAATGAGATCCTAACAAATAATGTCGAAATTTCTGCAAAGCATAAACCATAGCTAGACCTTCTCGTTCTGTTGTAGTATAATTCTTTTCTGCTGTGGACAATTTTCTACTTGCAAAAGAAATAGGGTGATCAATATTACCTTCACCTGACTGAGCCAATACTACACCTAAAGCAATGGAGGATGCATCGACATGAACATGAAACTCCTTATTCCAGTCAGGGAATACTAAGATAGAGGCAGTTACCATCTTTTTTTTCAAGATATCCAAGATTTCCTGACATTCAGGTGTCCATTCAAACTTAATATCTTTCTTCAATTTCTTTTCCATAGGGGCTGTAATCTAAGCATATCCTTTAATGAATTTCCTGTAATATCCAATATGACCAAGCGTAGTAAGAAGTTGCTTGACAGACTTCGGAGGTGGTAAGTTCACAATAATGGCTATCTTTGCAGGATCCACCATCAATCCTTGCTTGTATACAATGTGACCTAGCAGAATTCCAAAAGGTGCACAAAAGATACACTTCTTCAGGTTCAATGAAATTTGATGCTGTCTACACTTCTCTAGCATAAGTCTTAAACTAGCTATACGATATTTCAATAAACCAAAGATAGTCCAATCATCAAAGTAAACTTCCAAGAACTTATGAATAAATTCCTTAAATGCAGATATGACTACTCTAGAAAACATAGCAGGTGCATTATTCAATCCAAAGGGCATAACAGTATACTGAAAAGATCCCATTTCTATAGCGAAGGTTGTTTTATGTCGATCCTCTGGAGCAATTCTGATCCGATGGTAACCTGAAAATCCATCAGTGAAAAAATACACTTCTTGACCTTCGACATTGTCTAAAACTTCATCTATAAATGGAGTAGAAAAAGGATCATGTAAGCAGGCATCATTCAGCTTCCTCAGATCAACATAGATTCTGATTTCTCCCTTGGTATTCTTTTCTTGTACCACCATAGGGCTGACCCATTCGAACTCTTCGACAAGCTCAATGATTCCTGCAGCGAGCATCTTATCTAGCTCCATCCTGACTTTTTCTTTATACTTAGGATTCATCCTATAACGGCGCTGCTTCACAGGCTTCGCATCAGGTTTCAAAGGTATTTTTATCACTCCTATATCACCAAGGATACCTTTCATTTATGAGAACTTCGTCGGAAATAAGTCTTGATACTCATGGAGGAGTTCAATCACTTTGCTCACCATTTCTTCGTCCCAATAATCTCCAATGGTGAGGTTATAACATTCTACTGCATTAGCTTCTTGTTCCTTCCAATCAAGTTGGTGCTCGGCTATTTCTTTATCATCAAACACCTTAGTATGGATCAACCTAATAGCTGCATCCAAAGCAGGGCAAACCTCATTAATAGAAAATGTAAGCACAAAACTATCGATAAGGCTAACCAAACTTACAGTACCATGACAAAGCTCTACCTCCACATACCAGTTCTTTGCTACAGGTTCCAGAGTGTGTACAAACCTATGTACCCATTATTCATAAGGTACATGCTTCCATGATTCATAACACTGCTCCAAATGTTCATGAGGGCTAGTCTTACCATTAAATATGCTTCGTACCTCCTGAGGTTGATCCATGAATCTCAGGCGAAGAAAATTTTGACAAGCTCTCCAACTATGAATATACTTTTTATGACCATTCCACCATCTAGCAGCTGGGGCTCTGAATATTGAATCTAGAGTCTCCATTTTCTGTGAATCTGGTACTTGCTTTGAGAATTGTACAATAAAATTTTCTAGGTCTGTCAAGCCATCAAAAGTAGGTAAGATTCTGGGCTGTGAGCAGACCCATCTGATAGACTTGGTAATTCTTGCACATCAATGTCCATGTAGCTCATAAAGTCTATTTTTCCAATTCTCTAGGCCTTCATCTGAATCAGTCATGCAAGAACTGTCACACTGCCAATCCATTATACCTTCAGAAGTAGGGTTAACATAGTCTTCTTCTTTAGCTGTGATGTTGTAAATATGATCCAAAACATCCTGATCTTCATCTTTGACCGGCTCTGTATGCCTTTCTCCTTGAGAAGGGTCTAATGATACTATGACTCTCAAGCCTTTTCCTTCAAAAGTCATCTGTCTATTCTTAAGGATGATTACTGCATAATTGTCTATTTTCCATTCAATTCCTAGCAATGCTGGATAGGGGTTGCTATCATCAATTATTTCAATGACTTCAAAATATGCTAAGGTACTGACTCCATCAATATCCACTGGTACACTGGGGAATCTTCCCAAGGGCACAATCTTCTGCTGATTGGCTAATCTTAGTTGTATAGGGGACCATTCAAGCGTAGGTCTTCCCATTTGTTCCCATGTCTGCTTAGTTAGGACATTCACTTCTGATCCCAGGTCTAAAATGATATCAGTCATGTCATAATCTCCTATCTGAGCATGCAATCTCATTTCTCTTCCAGTCCTTCTAACTCTATTAACAAATTTTCCTCTATCAGAGCTTCGCTGAGGTTCGCAAGACTGAATAAATTTCTATAACTCATTCAAAGCATTATGATTTCTTAATAGCTTCATACAACTCTGTAAAAATGATGTTAGTGTACTTACTTGATCTGATGAAGCTTCTTGAAACTGTAACTTCTGTTGATGTTGTTGCGTAGTTGCTACTGATGTTCTCGGATCAGCAAAGTATTTTTTAGCTTCCATAAATGTTCCCTTTTCTCTTCCAACATCAAAGGCTGGAATTTTCTCTAGGGTATTATGGACGCAAGCCTCATCAGGTTGTTTCTCCTTATTCTGTACTTGTGTCGTAGCTCCACTCCTTGTGACAACATTAACGGCTACGACAGATCTTTTCTCTACAGCAATCATCTGAAGATTCTAAGTAGGAGCACCATTTCTTTCCTGTATCTTGGCTATCAACTATGGGCATTGCTCAATCACATGATCTATTGCTCTGCAATATCGACATGTCGTAGTTAGGTTCTGACAGTCTCTAGCTACATGTCCTGCCTGATTATAGTTATAGCAAACAACCTGGCCTCGACCTCTTCTAGGCATACCACCACGACCATGACCTCTGAAGTTACCTCGACCTGATGTACTACCATGGTAACCATATCCATCATTGCCTTGTGCATCGGGTTGTACCCTATAAGCATCATAGGTTCTCTCTCTCATGAGGTCAAAGCTGCGACATTCATCTTCGTTGTGTCCAACTGACTTACATAACTTGTAGTAGGGATTCTTAGGTACTTGAACATATCTCTGCAGCAGATAGAAATCTTCAGGTCGATGCTGGCCAGTTGTTCTACAGATCTCACAATATAGGACATTAGGGTTAAACGGGTTCGGTGCACCAGTATTCAAATAATTTCTTTATGTAGGACACTGTTCTTTGTCATGACCTTCTATCCTACATCGTGTACACCAAACCTCTTCGCAAGTAGCTTTCCCTTTCTTCATGTCGTGAAGCTCCAAATCCATTTCTGCTAACTGTGCTTGTATTTGGGCTATTCTAGAATTATCTCCAACAGGAGTTGTTTCAAGTTTCATAGCAATTTCCAACGCCTCCTGTTGATCAACAACAATCTGTTGCATAAGCGGAGTCCTGATATGAGGCAATAGTGCTGTAATGAACCATTATTTATGCTGTTCTGGTCCAATAGTGAAACTAACATGATCCAACAGAACCTTGAACCTCTGATCAAAGTCCCAAACTGATTCACCTTGCTTCTGCTGAATTTCTTTAAGTTCAGTTATACACTGTGACTTTGATTTAGGCTTCTTGAATTCTTTGATCATTGCTTTTTTAATATTAGCCAAGATATAGTTCTGAGTACTGGAAAACTTCATAAACCAGGTCAAAGCTCGGTCTCTAAAAGAGGTGACCAGCTGCGATGTTCATGTATTTTGATCCATAATATTTTTAGCAGTCCAAATAGTTTCGCATAAGAACCAAAACTGCTCTGGATCCTCTGATCCAGTTCCTTTAAAAATTGGGAGCTTGATATCATCATTCATATGGGCCATAGTGGATTGAGGGGGGGGAGGAGGGGGAGGAGGAGGGGGAAGACTGGTAACAGGAGGAAGGGAACTTTCTGAGGTAGACTGACCTGTGACAGGACTACTCGGGCTAGGGCTACTTTCAGACTTCAAAGGGTTCTCAGGGAAAACCACGGGGGATTCACTTGTTTACCAATCTCATAGCACGTTAGTTCATATTGCAAGTTTTAAATTTCTTAAAAATCAGGCCAATATATAATAGGTATTAGGGGGGATGAGGGGTTTAGAGTGGGGGGTTAGGGATTTTTATAAGGATTAGGGTATAATAAAGGGTGGTGGGGACATTTTAGATATTGGGAGGGGGTTTCAACAAAAGGAGTTTGGACCAATATCTACAGAAATTAAGGGTATTCTTTAATACTCCATGATTGAACGTGCTATGTGAGAGGTTCACTTAGTAAATCCCCCATGGGGAAAAAAGATCTGTGCTGTGGAGTTATAGGAGGGTTTCTAACAAAATGGGTTTCTTCAGATTCAGATTCTTCAGGGCTTAATGAGGTATAATCGGTATTCTGGCCTAGGGTATAGGATCCAAAAGTTCTCTTGTATCTTTTACCATTGTGAAGCAAACAACTTTGCTCGTCGAAGTAACTTTCACTTTCAAACATAGGTTAGTAGCAATAAATCTAGCAATTGGATTGGATAAGCAATATGCCTTTCTCAACCAAGACCATTTTAATTTTCAGACTTAATTAATTTAGGTACTTACCCCTTGGTCCTTTGAAAAACTGTCTTTCTGCTTCGCTGAAAGAAGTATGTGTGTCGATGGTGAACTGCGTCACAAATGATTCAAGGGTTCACGTTGTCCAGAAGTCAACAACTCTTGATACTGCGTTGCTCATATTTTTCAACAGCTTAATTCTTTCAGGGGTCCAGGCAGGAGACTGATCTTCTTTGAAGTTTGTCTTTCTTTCTGTCAACCTTTGCAAGAAGTCATCTGAGCTATGATGAGGTTCCTTATTCTCTTGTTCAACAAATTTCAGATAAGTATCTCCAACCCAGTCACTGATTTATTTTACTGAGGGCCTCCAAAAAATATCCCTCTAGGTACAATGTAGATCCCTCTTGAAGCAGATACTGGTTCAATCGACAACAGAACCAATTTGTTGGGCTTAGGGAAGACCCAGGTTCTTATACGTTTATCTTCGCACCAACAAAGAGACCCATAGTGTTGGCCCTTTCGACAACAACCTGCGAACAGGTTGTAGTCTCACCCAAAACAACTATGGGGTGCCACATAATTAGGTTTCTGCAGGAAAAAGAGGGATATTACTGTACCTCTAGCCTTTACAAGTATAATTATACAATACAGAGCTTCGACATTCACTTAAATAGCTTCACGGTTTAGATAAAAACAGTTACTTGCTTAACCCTTAACTAGGAATTCACAACGAATTTAATACTTAACAATTTGTCTTACTTTATCATTCATCTACTTATCAAATGCATAAAACATAACAAGAACAAAATAACAAGAACCACCACAACACAAGATATACGTGGTTCACCCCCAATGTAGGGGATACATCCACAGAACTACGTTTATATTCAACTCTTTACAAACACACAGTTCTAATCTGCGCACTCAGCTGCAGATCTTCTCAACAACCCAAAGTTGTGCACTTAGCTGCAGAA
>LPNX011197072.1:0-81452 GCA_001517045.1 Pseudotsuga menziesii | reverse complement strand
TTGTGCATGATGGCACTATACACCTTCTCTTTTGCTCATCTTCAGAGCAAGTAGCTGACATATTCACAAAATCATTTTGTGAGAAGACCTTCAGCAATATCACTGCTGGCGATTGCTGATCATGATGTCAAAGCATGAGTGGAGACAAGATTCTACAATTTTGTTTTACAGTTCTTTCAGTCCATGTTTAAGGGAGGATTTTCCCAAGTTGGTTTTGCCTCTTTCCTTGGTTCATATGGACATTGCAGTATGTAAAGGGTGACTAAGCCTTGTTGCTAGGCCCTATATTTTGATTTATTACTCATAAAGTCAGGCTTAAGGGGGGGTGTTAGAATAATCAACCCATAGTATTTACCCACTTAGACATTATTTCATTTATTTTGTCTTATTTGCCTAGTCCATGAGTCCCACCATGTGCAAGTTGCTAATTGCCTATCCATAGAGGTCAAACTTGCCATCTTTGACTCATGTAGCACCCTTGATAGCTTTAGGAATCAAATATTCTTTATTCCTGGCCTCCTAGGCGCCCATCTGCTTTTTCTGCTTTATTCCCTGCTTTTTCAGTGTTTTAAGGCACATAGGAAAGCAAGACTAGGTGAGGTGAATCAGCTTTGTTGCCTCTTCCTCCTCCACTCATTCCTCCATGCTTTTGCATGTATGAGCTGCCATTTGACCACTCTTTAGATTTCCCATGCGCCCTTGCTAATTTGTGGGGTCCTTGATAGATTTGGGATCAGCTTTTTATACCTATGGGGGATTTGCCTATTTTGGGTAAGCCTGCTTTATGCTAGATTTGGATGCTTCCTGATGCATTCGATTTGCTCATGTATTCTATATATTCAGAAGCCTATGTTATTACAGGGTTGGCTATTGTACACTCAGTTAATATAATTTTGTGTTACAGCTCCATATTTAGTCTCCATTGTTGATAATTTTGCATGATCAATTGTTAATTGCTGTGAGTGAAATTAATCTACTGCAGGCCTGAATTTCTACAAGAACCTTAACTCAAAACCCTCTACGCACTTAGCTATAGAGGTCATCCACGCACTCAACTGGGACTTAACTTTAACTCAAAACCCTCTGCGCACTCAGCTGCAGAGGTCATCCACGCACTCAGCTGGGACTTAACCTTAAACCTAAAAATAAGCCTTAGCTTCTTCGCATCAAATTATCATCATACAAAAAGCTTCGAAAAAAGCTCTTTTCTCCTTTACATAAGTGCCTATTTATACAAGTGCACTATTACAATACCATGTGCTTAAACCATGGGCTTAAAAACCATGGGTTATTTACAAAAAGAGGGGCTTCGACCCAACCCCGAAACCCCTAAGACTATTTTGGACCGCAACTCCGCTTACAAGATTCGCACCAAAACCGCAGAGTTTCCAAAATTAAGGACCTTCAAGGTCCACGCCCCAACAAGGTGAAACTTGGGGATGACTACCAGTATCCAATAAAAGGTAGTGGAGAATCCTCCTATAAATTAGACTCTGGAAAGTCTATGAAAATAAAGGATGTCCTATTTGTACCAAGACTAAAGAAGAAACTTCTATCCATGTTTGCATTAGATGCAAAAGGCATGAGAGTTACATTTATAGATGGACAAGTTCTCATGTCACCAAAAGGAAAGACTATTGACGATGTAGTAGTAATTGGAGAACAAGAGGGAGGATTATACAGATTGAAGGGACAACCAGAACAAGCTTTGGTTCATGATTCAGTAGAACCAAATGAACTTTGGCATAGAAGGCTTGCACATGTGCACTATAGGGTACTACCACTTGCAAGAAAAACTATTGAAGGTCTTCTAGAAATACAAGAAAAACATGAAGGAGTATGCAAGGGATGTGCGAAAGGAAAGAAAACAAAGAAGACATTTCCAAGGAGTGAAAGAAAGGCTAAAGGAGTCTTGTAAAACATTCACTCTGATGTATGCATTCTAATGTCATCCAGTTCATTGAGCGGGTATGTATACTATGTTTATTTCATTGATGATTTTTCTAGGAAGACATGGATATACTTCATGAAGAACAAAGATGAAGTATTCAACAATTTTAAGGATTTCAAAGCCTTGATTGAAAACCACATAGAGAAGAAGATCAAGATTTTCCAATCAAACAATCGTGGAGAATTCACATCAAATGAATTCAAGGAATTATTGAAAGATTTATGGATTAAGAGGGAGTTGACCACTCCATATAATCCACAACAAAATGGGGTTATAGAAAGAAAGAATAGAACGATCATGGAAGCTGCAAGGGAAATGCTTCATGATCAAGATCTTCCTATGCATCTATGGGAAGAAGCTATTGGTATAGCTATGTATGTATAGAATCATACTCCACATAGAGTACTTAAGAACAAGACACCTGAAGAAGTGTTTTTTAGCTAGAAACCAAAAGTCAGTCATCTCAGAATATTTGGCTATCTAGTATACATTCACATTCCAAAAGAAAAGAGGACAAAGTTAGATCCTTCAGGAAGGAAGGGTATATTTGTGGGATACTATGAATGTTGAAAGGATTACAAAATATACTTCCCAGGATTCAAGAATATTGACATCAATAGGGACATAACAATTGAAGAAAACTTAGCTTACAAAAAATCTAGAAATAGACTTGATGAAGAACCTGAAGAAACAGAAGTACCTAGAATTCAAGACACAACCATGAACGAAGCAATTTCAGAAGAAGAACTGCAAGAACCTATAGATCCACTTCAGGAAAAGAATCCTCACAAGAGGAAACCTGCTTGGGTGCAAGAAGCTATACAAGGTGCAAAAATATATGGGGCTCCAGAAGAGATACACAGAGAGAGGAAAAGAACCAGGTCCTGCTCTGGTTATGTAGCCCTATTATGTGACTTTATTGATAAATAACCTTCCAACTATGAAGAAGAAGAATAAAAGAAACAATGGAAGGATGCTATGATAGAAGAGTATCAATCAATCATGAATAATGATGTTTGGGATGTTTTCCCAATACCAGAGGGGAATTCTATTGTGACTTCCAAAATGGATCTATAAGATAAAGCATGCTGTAGATGGTAGCATAGACAAATATAAAGAAAGATTTGTGGCTCACGGTTTCTCCCTAAAATAAGGAATAGATTATGAAGAAACCTTTGCACCTATAGCCAGATATACTTCCATCATATCAGTGCTTGGTTTAGCTATAGTAATGAAGTGGAAAGTAAACCGGCTGGATGTCAAGACCACTTTCTTGAATGGTGAAGTGTATGAGGAAGGATATGTGGAGAAACCTTGATTTTGAGACACATAACAGAGAAAATCATGTGTGTAAGTTAAAGAAATCCCTGTGCAATTTGAAAAAGGCACCTAGGACATGGTACGACAGAATTGACAACTTCCTATCCAATTTGGGATTTACAAAGAGTAAAGCAGATTACAACCTTTACTACAAGGTTGTAGAAGGGAACCCAATGACACTCCTACTGTATGTAGATGATCTAATTGTAATAGGTGAGGATGGTTTTATTGCTGATATGAAGAGGAAGCTTGCTGCTGAGTTCAAAATGAAGGATTTGGGTATGATGCATTACTTTCTAAGCATAGAGGTGTGGTAAAATGAAGATGGAATCTCCCTGAGACAGGGAAAGTATGCAGTAGAGATCCTGAAGAGGTTCGTGATGATGGACTGCAAGACCATGACCACACCTATGGCATCAAACCTGAAGCTATTGAGTGATGCTTCATCAAAATTAATTGATGCTATGATGTATCATTAGATGATTGGGTCCTTGATGTACCTAACAAATACGAGACCAGATATTTTCTTTGTTGTGAACACATTGAGCCAGTTCCTGATGGATCCAAGACATGTTGACTTGATTGCTGGAAAGTATATTCTGAGGTACTTGAAGGGTATAATTGATTATGGGCTCAAGTATGAGGTGACTTAGAATATTAACTTGGAAGGTTATGTGGATTCAGATTGGTTAGGCAGTTCCATTTAAAGAAAGAGCACTTTAGGGTGTTTCTTCAGTATGGGATCAGGTGTGATCTCCTAGTTTAGCATGAAGCAATCCTATGTTGCGCTGAGTACAGCCAAAGTAGAGTATGTTGTAGCTTGTTTGGCTAGTTGTGAGGAAGTGTGGTAGAAAAATATACTATCTAATTTATTTGATCTCCAGATGGATGCTACTTGTATATATTGCGACAACCAAAGCTGTGTGAAGCTATTGAAGAAACCAGTGTTCCATGACAAGTTAAAGCATATTGAGATCAAATATCACTATATCAGGGATATGGTGCAGATAGGAGTAGTGAAGCTCCAATATGTTGCAATGAACAAGCACATAGCTGATGTGCTAAACAAACCATTAGCCAGAGTGAAGTTTGAGTACTTTAGGGAGAAGCTTAGTGTTCTCTACATCGAGGTTCCCTCCAAAGGGAATTGATGTGTCCGTTGGTGTTTCTGACATGGTGGAAGGATGAGATTCACATGTTCAGATGTAAGTACAGAGATATTTTGATGTGATTGTGGGATGTGTTCACACATGATCAGTGCAGATCCATTCTGATGTGATTCAAGGATGTGTTCCCACATGATCAGATATAAGTGCAGAGCCATTCTGATGTGATTGAGGGATTTGTTCCCACATGATCAGGTATAAGTGCAAATCCATTCTGATGTGATTACAGGATGTGTTCCCACATGATCAGATGTAAGTGCAGATCCTTTCTGATGTTGATGTATTTGTAACTTCAAAATGTATTCAATTGTATATCTTGTGTATTGTACCCCGATGTTCCTATTGAGAAGTATCATTAATGTATTTGAGTCATGTCATACCCTGATGTTCCTATCGAGAGAGTAATTAATATAATAAAGTCATGTAAAGTCAATGAGGTTAACCCTCCTTTGTAAGTTGGGGCAATAGTTCCCACAATTGAGTTAAGGTTAACCCTCATTGTTGATCAGAGGGCTAAAGTCCCCTGTAGAAGGAGCAAGTTGATAAGTCGACTAAGTCATTCGGTCGACTAAACTAAGAGAATAGGTCGGCCACCTAAGGTCATGTCGGTTCACCGAACTGACAAGTAGTTATTTTGTAACCATTCTGTAATCATATATATTAGGCTGTTGAGCCAGATGAAAACTCAGTTTAGTTCTCTGTGTTGTATGGACTCATTTGTATAATATAATCTGTTTATTCACCTATCTGTTCTTATCTCTTGTCTTTGTTTTATATTTATATATGTTTTAGTGTGTATTATTGGTAACCTTATGTGATCTGCGAGATTACAACATTGGTTCCGTTGATGGCAGTACACGACTAGAATGTGTGCAAACAGATGATACCAGAGCAGGAGATTAAGGACTGGTGGGAACGTAAAGTTGCAAACTATTTGCAGAATTACACGTGAAGGAATAGATTAATAGTCACAAAATCAAAAGAAAGATTTTTCACAGAGATGCATGAAAATTTTGTCGAATCATTGCCCCAACTTTTGAAGAATTTCCTGGATGAGAAATCCAGATAGGATTAAAGAACAACAGTTGCTGGAAAAACTGATCTGCAGAGGTAGAACAAACTTGTCGAAGTGGTTTGAGAAAATCACCGATGACTTCTATGAAAAGAAAGCAGTCAAAGATAGAACTTCAGTGGAAATAGTCAAGGAAAAATTTTACACATATCTCACCAAACAATTTCTATGTTCCCTACCGACCTTGCTGTTCAAATTCTTGATTGATAAAGGAGCCGAACATATTGTCCAACCTCGTCCATCACTTCATGAACTTCCATCGAACTCTAACTGGGCGGCGAAGCAGAGGAAGTGGGAAAAATTCATTGTAGAAAGGGAGTGGGAATACTTCCCAAGAAAATAGACCGAACTATCTTGGATTTCTAAAAAGCGTTGAGTAGGCTATGGGGGGGTAGCTGGTCATATGTTGAGATAACGTATAGTGGATCCTAGTCGACTAGAAATAGATACCAATCACTAGTAATGAGAAGTCAACTAAAAGGGAACTTAAGAGAATAGTATCATACAAAGGTATGTCGGACATTCAGAAAATAGAAAGGGAAGAGAGATACCAGAGAAGGGAAGAAAGACAAGAAAGAGCCTTAGAGCTGCACAGAGGAAGAAGTCCTAGGGAGAACGACCAAGAAGAGAGTTCACCAGAGTCGGGTCATGACCATCATGAAGAAGGCATGGAACAAGAAGCGTACCCTAAGGAGGAATAATTGTGGATAGAGTAGCCAGAACCTCTCCAATTAAGAGCTACCAATGAAGGAACAAACCTCTCTCCATTGAATTCGCGTACTCGAATACAGACTATTGTCGAAGAAGACCTCCGACTACAAGATGGTGACTTCAGTATATGGAGTCGACTAGGTGACGACACCTCATTATACATTGACCAGAGGAAGGGAATTGGGTGACCTTTCAAGCGGCACCTTCCCACTGAATTATCCACTTGCCCTTATCGACACATGAAGGAGTGCCCCCCCCCCCCTGCCAAATACAACCTTAGAAGAAATAGAACATTCAAAACTATGTCCAAATAGTTTCAATGGACCATCGACAATAGAAGTCGACATCAAATGACTGTAAATCAATGAAGAATTGACAACCAACGGGAATGAAAGTTTCGTCAACCAGAGTTCCACAAAGATGAATACACCAACAACCCCACCACCCTCATCACCACCCCCACCTCCACCGCCGCCACCTCTTGAGAGTAGTGACAGTGATTCATACATGGGTCACGAATCGGCTCACATTCCTCTATACAAGGGGGATGAGGACCCTAGATGACATTGGTTCGTTTGCGAGTCGACTTGGGAGGCCAACCAAGTTACAAACGAAGATAGACAAATGGCACAATTTGCAGGTGCCTTAAGGAAAATGGAATTGACGTGGTATATGACCTTTTCAGAAAGACAACCCAGAGTGACAAAAGCTGAGATTAAGGCACATTTTTTGTCATTTTTCAAAACTCTAGATGCTAAGCACTTGGCCACGAAAAAACTAAAAACCACATCACAAAAGCCAGAGTAATTTGTCAGTGACTACGATAAGCATTGGAAAGACCTACTGAGCTAGCTATATTATGTTATAGATGAACAGTTACTAATCCAGTGGTTTCTTGTAGGACTATCTCAGAAAGTATGCTGACACATCAGTCTGGAGACGTTCAAAACTTACGAAGATGCGCTAACAAAATCTCTTCAGGTAGAGATGGACGAAGACATACCTGATTACCCCATGGACCACAGATTGGAAGAATAGCTTGAGAACATACAGAAGTCTCTGAAGGGGCTAAGCCTCAAGAATTAGGATATCCGGTGCACCAAATGCTCGATGACCAGCCATTCGAAAGATAACTGTCGACACGAGTACAACCGACAGGAATTTCGATTCGTATAGACCAAGTCCTTTTGCGACATTTTCTAGGAGCATGGATATCACTCGACAAAATATTGCCCATTCAATATGAAGAACAACAAGGTTTCCTGGTGTGCCATCTACGAGACCAAAATTCATAACACGGCCGACTATCAATTGAACCTAAAGAACAGACAGAACTATCAGATGGTCTACCAAACTAATGTAGTAGCATAGCATAATGAGCAAAACAATCTAGCAAACAATCAGAACAATCACAGATAAAATGGTCAACGATATGAGCGTCGGTACGACAATCGACATGCAGGCTATGGAGGAAGAGGTTGATTCCCTGGAAATCGCGACAACCAACCACGTCAACCCATCCAGTGCTTCACTTGTTATAAAGAGGGTCATCGGTATGCAGACTATCCATACAAGGACAAAACTGATCTCAAATTCTGTACTCACTATGGGGTAGGGGATCATTCACTAGAGGATTTCCCTACCATGTTAGAAAAAATTAATACAAAAAAAATGTTAATGTCTTGTCCTGTGTGCAAAAAAATGATGTAATAACCACTAGAAATTTACATATTGTAACTTGACACGAAACAAAAACAGGAGCCAATAACCCCAAAATCAGTAAAATAAAAGAGAAAAATGTCTATCCTGATCCACTGAAGGAAAAACAAATATACAAAGAGGAAACTAATGTATTCAAAGAAATTGCACGACAAGAAAACTTTCATAACAGTCGACCTAACACAATAAATGAACTAATCCAGCTCGTTCAAATAGACAATTCAGTATCCCAGTTTGTCGATTTGTTGTATGAAATAAAAGGTACCAACTCTAAAAAACAAACAAAGAACATCTGCAGCTTAAATCAAAAAGACAAAAATTATGCCGACCCACTTGTCGACCTGGAAATCCAAGGTTACCACGTCCGACAAGTAGTGCTCGAATTCAGCTCACAAGTAAACATCATGACTCGTGACACTTGGGAACAAATGGGTAGACCTCGACTTTATGAGTCAGGCATATACCTGAAAATAGCCAACCAAGGCCTAATTAAACCCATTGGAGTCTGGAAAAATGTTGACACGACTATAAAAGGAATCTCGACCAAGGTCGATTTTGAAATCATTGACCCAAAGGAAGGATCGAGTTCCTTCCTAGCGTTAGTCAATCGAACTTGGGGTAGAAAGATGAAAGCATCCATATCCTTGGACAAGGAACGAATCAAATTGACGGGAAATGGAAAAAAGGTCATTGTACCCATTCATCCATCTCAAGGGGAACCTTGGACTGAACCTATTGATGAAGAAGTCGATGTCCGACAACTCTACCAAATCCACACCAATGCAGACTACACAGAACCAAACATCCATGGAGAACTTCACTTAGGTAACCAAGACTCAATTGGTTATAACTTAGACACTAAATTATATGTTTGGGAGATCAAGAACTATGAAACACAAGCAAGAGGGTGCTGGACTATACAGAAAGTGCAGAAAAATCCCACCCAACAGTGCTTCATAGTGTCCATTGTCCCATCACCTCGCCGTCATAGCCCCAACCATTGTAGAATTCTCCATACAGAAATGACCGACCATTAGACTTCATAGCCCACTGCAATAAATATTAAAATCCAACATGTATTTTGTACCTCTGTATTTCTTCAGGACGAAGAAACGTTTTGTTTGTGGGGGAGATGTAGAAGGAGCAAGTTGATAAGTCGACTTGAACCAAGAGCCGAGTTATTCGATCAGCCGACTAAGTCGATGGGACGACTTATTCAATCAGCTGACTAAGTCAGTTAGCTGACTAAATTAAGAGAATAGGTCAGCCACCTAAGGTCGTGTCGGTTCACTGAACCGACAGGTAGTTATTTTGTAACCATTCTGTAATCATATATATTAGGTTGTTGATCCAGATGAGAACTCAGTTCAGTTATCTATGTTGTATGGACTCATTTGTATAATATTATTTGTTTATTCACCTATCTATTCTTATCCCTTGTATCTGTTTTATATTTATATATGTTTTAGTGTGTATTATTGGTAACTTTATGTGATCTGTGAGATTACAACATCCCCATAGTTGTAGGGCACTAGGTTTATTACACTCTCTTAGAGAATTCGGCCCTTGTAAGTAATTGTTAAGTGAGGCTGACTTGTTGGAGTGGAAATAAAGTGAATGAAAGAATATAATTAGAAGTGAGGCTCTCCTCATTTCTACACAAACACACACTCACTCAACTAGGGCGCATGATTGAGAGAGGAAGTGCTGGCACACGTGAGAGAGGAAGTGCTGGCACAAGTGAGAGAGATCAGCTATCGAAGATCATCTTTATGTTTTTAGCTTTTACTTTTACTATTGGTGCTCATTCTATCTATAAGGAAGTTGTTGGGTTTTTTCCTTTATGGTTTCCTTGAGGAAAATTATTTGTCTCTTGTCTCTTGTGATTTTTGTTGTGCATGTTATTCTCTCAGATAAGATCCTAGATCATATTGCTTCAATGATAAAAATCTAACATGGTATCAAAGCTAACCCGAGAAGAAGACATTGCATAGCTTCAGAAGCTAGGGATTCTTACTTTTTTGGTCTCTCTCCACAATCCATCAGCAAAAAGGATGCTAGGATAACTCTCCATTGAAGGGCACATCTTTTTGTCGAACCATAATTTGATTCTGGGTGTTTTTAGTTTTTGATCTGAGAAATTAGGGCTTTTTACAGAAGAGTAATTTTTGAGTGAGCCTAGCATAGGATTTCTCTCCTCATAAAAATTGAAGTTTAGAGACATGGTTTGAGATTTGAGGTTGGGTAAAACTCTGGGAAAGTCAAACCCTAGTTTGACCCCAGGCTTGAAAAACCCTAAAATACTAAAAAAAATAAGTTTTGGTACATTATCTATATATAGGGATTGAAGAATTATCAGGGGTCGAAATGTTCATAGTTTCAAGATAAATTCTTGATGTACACTGTGTAAACGTTTCAGCCTCATATTCACTATATTCCAGGATATATGATTCCTCCAATTCAGGGTTCTATCCTCTTCCAGGATTCATCCCTAAACATGACATTGTTACGGAGATAAATTCCTATGGCTTGGGGTACCACAACAAACAACTTCGCTCCAGAACTCAATCCTTTCCAATATGAAATAGAAATTAAATATCTAACACTAAAGGATCAGACCTCGTACCTTATTCCGGACGATTGAAGTAGATCCCCATTGAGCTTTCCAACTTCATCTTGAATTGATAGATTACTTCATCAACAACAAGTAAAAAATACACACATACTATATATATTGGTGTTAGATATATTCTAGCATATATAATCAACAATGTATAAACATTTGAAAACATCCATGGATAAAATATTCATTCAAACCTACATTATTGGACAGGAAAATATATTTCTATTAATATAAAATCATAGATTACAATGGATACAACCTCTGTTGGCACGTCTACGAATCAGAGAAACTGAATCCCCCACTTGGGCCTCCACCACCTCAATCCTCCATCTCTCGATAGCAAGCTCACAAGCAAAAGGCAATATTGGGAAGAACACAAAATTTCTCCAAGGGACAAAGGGATGCAGACTCAAGCACACGTTTCGGCAACAATGGACTATAGTTTATTTTCTCTCAATTCTCTCTTATGCCTTCAATGTACCATAGAGTTCCTTATATAGATTTTCAAAGGGGTTATGAAAGGTTGAATCTAAGTGATCTCAAGGCATAGGGAAGGCCAGGAGTCAAGTGAGTCAGATCCATGTCAAGGAAAACTCCAAAAGGATTTGGATTATTCACACATCCTGATGTACGTGGTTTTAGGGGTCAAACCTGTGTATATACACGATTAAGGGTTTAAAAGTCACGTGTATCATTTGTCACATGTTTTTAGGGATGGTCAAGGAAACATCAAAGGAAAAAAAATGGTCCAAGGGGTCTAAGGAGTCTACAGACGGATAGGGGAAGGCCATACAAGTGTGATTCACCTGGAGTGATAAAATCAGTTATAATAGATGCCCCCTAATGTCTGAGGTCAGAGGGGTCATAGGATGGCCGAAATACATTATAAGTCCATCCCAGAAGTGGAGTGATGAAGGATCCCAAATGGAAGACTAGCCACCCAATCAGCATAGTACAATGATACAACTCTGCACATACTACAAATACATATAGCGGTCCTGGATACATAAGAGTACAATGGCCATGAATAGGCATGATACAAGATATCACATAAGTGGTCATCACCACGTACAATATACATAGATTAGAATCTCCATGATGAAGATATACAAAGGACCATAATCTCCATAATTGTGGAAGATATAAAATGGATCAAGATATCCATAATGGTTGGAAATGTTTGACATATAATGGAATCAAGTCACGAAAGCTAAAATATCATGAACAATGGCACGATCAAGGAGGTAGCATATAAGAGATGCCACCAATCTAGAAGGTCTTCTACACAAACCGCTACGAGTACATTGTTGTACAGGAATAAACACCTTATAACCGAAGGTCTGGGGTTACCAACATAATCAAGAAACTTGCAGGAAATCGACTCTAGAGTGCATTAAAGGAAACAAGAGGATAGAAAAGACTCACCCGATACACGACGGTTGATCCTAGCTTGTCCTCTTCCACTCTGCTTCTTCTCTAAAGCCTTCAGGGATGCTTCTCCTTCTCCTGTCAAGAGTCAATATTCCAAATACAAGATGATACATATATATAAATGGGTTAGATAAATCATATACAGAATGCTAAAACATAAACATTTATCAAACCACAATATATGAGAGACATTCAAGACACATATGGAAGAAGGATTCTCTTTATTAACAATAATGAAATAGTTTAGATTACAACCCAACGCCTGAGACAAGGACTCCTCTGCAACCAAAGGATTCTGAGTTCCACTGCTCCAAAGACTTCTGTATAAAATCCACTAGCATAACTTTGCTCTCCAAGTGTATGTCATTAACACCCTCCCCAAGGCATGTATTTATACATGGTGAAATAAGGCAGTTTCAAAGGTTGAGGAGGTTGAGACAGTTAAGGAGATTAAGGTTAAGTGCTTAACTAATCTCAAGTAATCACGTGTTTTTATTTTTAATGTCAAAGGGACATGTACACAGGTATTAATGCTGTAAACTCACGTATGAAACACGAGTTTCTCTAAGGGTAGCCCGTGTATACATATGTATGCGAGATGCAACAACCGATACTCGCATATAACACGCGAGTTGCATATATAGAGAGTCACGTACATGAATTGACATAGCTAAAGGGTAAAAATAACTAGCTAGATGGATAATGAATGTAGTTCATAATAAGCCCATATACAGTGTTTTGGACAAACCTCAATCCATAGATTTCCTTTTGTGTGCCAACATGAGGAATGTCAACACTCGGACAGAGAGGTGCCATTCAGGTGGATAACAGATGCCCCTAATGTGTGAGGTTAGAGGGAAACGATGGCTGAAATACATTATAATATTTATCTCTGGAGAACTCAGAAATCCAATGGAGCAGAGAAAGTACCTAAAACAAATACATAGTAATGTCATATAGAAAGTTACATCTGAGGATGCTATGTTCAATTTACTGGAACACTAGCTCCTTTACAATATTTGAGTACATCATATGATACGGGTATGAAACCACGTATATTACAAAGGTGGATCGAAGCCACAATATACAATAATGATGAGTCTTCAAAGATCTGGAAGCTATGTATATGAATAGAACATAATATTGTGCAACTTAGTCCATAGGTGAGGAACTAAGGTCTTCATAAAGGATCCCAAAGAACTAGTACAATCGAAGCCATGTGAATAAGGGTAAGCTGAAGTCAAACATGGAAAAGATTCAACAGTTTGTCAATCAATAGGTGATAATCGAAAACTAAAGCAAAGGAATTCACCAATGACGAAAGTGAATCCTGAGGTACAAACGTCAAAACTCGAGGTCTTCGTCATCAGGAAGTACTGAAACCGAACCATGCTATGATAAGGAAGGAAATAGATCCTCCAACTGATCACATGAGTGACTAGGAACTGGGAAAAAGAAGGGAGACATAATAGATAACAGATATAACAATGATGGGATCAGGCTATAGATTAGACATTGGGTATATTCCTTGAACAATGAGCACAACACAGAGATGACCCAAGGAAGCGATTAACTTATAGATAGAACAACTAGACCTATCTATCATGTAGGAGACATGATCAGATTCCCCAGGTATAACAGACAAGAGGAGGAGTAAGAAACTCAAGGTAATAGCTGAACGGAAAAGTAATCACTGAAACATGGATATCAAAAAACAAAGAGTGCTATGTTCAAGGATGACATGCTGCCATTACTGAAAACAAGAGAAAACTTCTTCCTTACCTTCCTTGTTAAATTTTAACGAGTCCAGGAAAGTAAACTCGGATCCCTCTTCATTTTTTAACAAGCTTGAAGAGATGGGAAAATAATGCTTGATAGTGTCACTGATTCATGGATTTAATGAGCCTGAACTAGTACATGCTCAGTTGGTGTTTTCACATTTAGAGAGTCTGAAAACTCCAAAGAAGATTCCAGGGGGGTCCTTTTTCGTCCAATTTAGTCTCCTGAGGATGAAAAAGTATAAAACATACCACATAATAAATCTCTTAACTTCAGTAGAAGAAAAGGTTAACCTTTTTCGTACTTAGTCAGGGAGGTCCGAAAAAGGTTAAATTACCACCTACCCAACGCTCCTTCCAGAACAGCATAAAATAGCTTGAGTTTTACGAGTGTGAAGGAAAGCAATATCACTCGGAAAGATCCATTTGGTTACGAGAAATGGGGCTTACAACAATAAAATCGTTACTTTGTTCTTAAGTGTTTAACGAGCATGACAAAGACACAAAGTACACTCGGAATCTTTTTCATGTTTGGGTCCAGAGCATGAAAAAGAGAAAACTAAGCTCAAACAGGGTGTTCCTTTTCCATAAATTTAGTCCCTCAGGTCCGGAAAAGTGATAAACCTATACCTGAGAATACTCTTCTCAATTCAAAAGAAAAGAGAGTGATCCTTTCTCATATTATTCTGCATGGTCCAAGAAAGAGATAACCTACCACCAATGCGGATGCCTGCTCACATATTCTTAATGAGATTGAATGAACGAGTTAACTCAGCAGTCAAGTCTATTTTGAAGGAGTCGGACTTGGGCCTAAAGAAACTCCATAAGGGCGGGGAGTCCTATAAAGGGATAGCTTGTAAAAAGAGATTCAAAAGAAGCTCTATTTGGCATGAAAAATAGCTAAAAGGAGACCACTATACCTGAAATAGTTGTGGCATGAGCACCAAAGGACAACATAATCTTAGAAGAAGGATACTCATGAAAAAGGGTCCTATCCATGGAAGAACAATGGTACAAAATAGGGAACTAATGGTTAATGATACCATAGTCCATGGCAGAAGGTTGATTGCTAAGGTTAATGTGGTTTGACTAAAAGGTGCCAAAAATGTATTGGGAAGAACAAAACCACCCAATTGGAGCAACAACACTTTGTAATAGTGAAAAAACTGTTCCAAAGCATAAAGAAATATGGTATTAATTGAATGACATTTCAAACTATATAAAAATACCCACTTAAAGAAATATAATTTCTATAAATAGTTGAAAAATCAAACAAAACTCACCATTTGAACTTTTGAGCCATCAAAAGCAAGTTTTACCTTGTACCTTTGTTCGATCATTGTGGACAATTGGACCGACGAAATCAAAATCTGCCAGTTGCAGGTAAACCTACACCCTAAGCTCTAAATTTTGATCCAAGCAATTATTAAATTTGAGTCTGAATTCCATAATTAAAAGCATCCTGAACTGTAGCACGACGCATACGTGGGTTTCCGGCATGAGAACTCGCGTACATGCGTTCTATACACGATTTTCCTAAAGAGATAGTCATGTATAGTACACGACATGTCTAACTAGACAGTCGCGTATGTTGTGCAAAGGATAAAAGACTTAAAATAGGCAAAAAATTTTGAATTTTGGTATGGAATGACTGAATAAAATTACTTATTTTGCTAGGTAAAAGATGGTTCTGGAATGGAGGCAAAGGGAGCACAAAATAATGGATCAAGCGGTGCTCCAAAGTGCGCCCACTATACATGCATTGCACATAAGCGGGCTGTGAAAATTCTTTTGCACATCGACCATGCGGGCCAATGTCCGCATACTTGAGTTCATGGTAAATTATTGGGATCATGACTTGGGGATGTTCAACTTATAGGGTGAAACCTTGGAGATTACCACTAAAGACATATATTTCATAACCGGTCTGTCATGACGAGGGGCACCGGTGAACTTAGAGGGCACTGGAAGGGGCGGTGACCCCTTAAGTGTCCAAAATTACATAGATGTATTCTGCACACCGGGTACTCAAAAGACAGGGACCTACGTTCCACTTGTACATATCAGTGACTTTACTCTATAGGTACTTGCTAGCACCATCGTGAGGATATCATGATCCTCATCTTTACATTTGGCCACAAGGAACCAAATGAGGCTGGAAGTTGACTGTTTTCATGGTGCTCTCTATGATTGGTGCTCGGGAGTTGTCCCTATCATGAAGAGGAAACTATCCGATTGTAAGAGAGGAAGGCGAATTTTTTTTGGCTATGCAAGCATATTAGTGGCCTTCTTCGAGAGAGAGTACCAGCATTGAGTCTTGCTATACCTCTACCAGTCAGATCTCTATGTCAGCCGAGGCTGAGCAGGTGGGGAGAAATATTCCTCTGTCAAGGATGAGGAGATATAGTACACGATGTATACGATGATGATTTCTATACCTGGTGGGAACGACAGCTACTGGCACTGGAGCAGTTTCCATATGTTGGGATGGACTTTCGTGGTGACCCCGACTTTGTCCTCCCTCTAGGAGGAGCATGGGGAGATATAGGTAACTAATTTTTTAATTTTTATCATTTTTCAAATTTTTATGAATTTTAAAATGATAGATATATAAATATGCACAAGTCTAAATCCTATAAATGTGTCAAAATGCAGATATTGGACCGGTCCACCCTAAAGGGCACCCTCGCATGTTTGTTCGACCTGTCATAGGCGAGGATCCAGGATTGATCAGGGTGCTAGAGGGGAAGCTGGCCATGCTGACCCAATGAGTAACTACCTTACGGATAGAGCCTATCCCAACTTCCATGCAGGAGTTCGTAGTTGGAGTTCCACCAATTTGGCTACGTCTTTTCAGATGAGTGGTTAGATCAGTGCTTGTATATATAGAGGCGGTAGAGGCTGCTGAAGCTGAGGAGGAGGAGGAAGCCAGCGTGCATAGAGATCATGGGGACCAAGGTGGTCCTAGTGACCAGGGCGGTCCAGCTTAGGTCTAGTACATTTTGATGGACTATGATCCAC
The DNA here is from genome assembly GCA_001517045.1 of Pseudotsuga menziesii. NCBI lineage: Eukaryota > Viridiplantae > Streptophyta > Pinopsida > Pinales > Pinaceae > Pseudotsuga > Pseudotsuga menziesii. The sequence continues at coordinate 64,660 of LPNX011197072.1, read as the reverse complement.
ATTTTTGTACATTTTGTATATGACGAGATCTGAGGATCAGACCTGACCTATCTATGGATAGATATTTTACACACACACACACACACACACACACACACACACACACACACACACACATATATATATATATTGATGTTTGTTGTCAGTTTATTTACAAATGTTTTTCATATGTGTGCTGTATATTTCTATAAAATATGTGTGAGATGCCAATCTAAAATGTAATTAGCATATGCATCAGTCAATGAATTATGATTTCGTGGAATATGATTGAAAGTAATAACCTCAAAATGTCTTTCCAATAAATGGATTTGCATGAACTGATGTAATAAAATAGGATTTCATACCTAATAAGCCCGATTGAGCTAGGAAACCACTAACTGAGAATCTAGAAGGACCTCAAGCTGGGTAATACCACGTGACAAAGCATCCCATAGGAGCTCAATTACAGCCCTATAATCAGCAAAATTATTAGAGGCAGGACCTAGACAAGCGCCTCCCGCGGCAACAAGCTGTCCTGAGGGAGAATAAATAACCCATGTTGCCGAAGCTAGGTTACAAGTGTGATAGCTGGCGCCATTGGCGAACCCTATATACCTTTCAGAAGACATCTGCAACAACCAACAGATAGTATAAGAAACAAAACCGACAACTTAATGTACATAAAAATACATACAATAAAAACATAAGAAAAAGTGCTAAGCCTAAGCATAGTACTTCTTCAGGTAGAGCCCATTTCTAGGCTCAGGCAGCTTATTCCCATCAAAATCAACTAACTCATATGCACCCTTACTCAATACTTTCGACACGACATAAGGTCCTAACCACATGGCCTTGAATTTTCCTGCCCCCAAGGGTTCTTTATCTTGGTCCCAAAGCAAGACAAGTTCCCCTTCAGAGAAAACCCTAGGTTTGACCGATTTATCATACTAAGTTTTGAACCTATTTTTATGAGCTTGATTAGTAGTCAGTGCATCTCTACGATGTTCATCAAGGTGTTCTAAATGTACCAGGTGTTCCTCAATTTCAGTCGTATCAGGTAACACATAAATGGCTATCTTTAGAGATGGGATTTCACACTCAATCAGAGTAACTACTTCCACTCCATGAACGAGTTGGAAAGGAGAGAAACCCGTAGTAGTTTTGACATTAGTTTGGTAGGCCCAAAGAGCAGGATATAGCATGATGTGCCAATTAGAATGGGTTGCATCAATTGTACGTTTAAGAATAGTTTTTAAAGTCTTGTTGATAGCCTCAACCTAACCGTTTGCTTGTGGATAGTACGGAGAAGAATGCTCTTGTCTAAATCCGAGCATGGTGTTCAGTTCCGTCATCATGTTCTTTTGAAAATGACTGCCATGGCTAGTGACAATCACTTTGGGTATACCAAACCATGCTATAATATGATTGAATACAAAGAAATTTATTGTTTCCCTGTCAGCTTGAAAAGTAGGCATTGCCTTTGCCCATTTTGTAAAATAGTCAACATCGACAATGATGTATTTATGCCCCCCAGCCGAGGCTGGGTTGCATGTCATGTAATTGATCCCCCATTTCATGAAGGGGCCTACCAAGACAACGGGAAATAACAGAGCAGGATGTGACCGCATCTTCCTGGTGTGAAGCTGACATGGATGACAGCGCTTCACTGCTTCCACACAATCTTTAAAGATCATGGGATAGAAATAACCAGCACGTAATATCTTCTAGGCCATTGCCAACCCAGATAAATGACCCCCACATGCTCCACTATGGGAATCATTTAGGACAATATCCGCTTCCTCGTGGGTAAGAAGATGACGCAAAATGGAATTTACCCCTCATCGATATAATGTATCTCGTATAATGAGGTATTTCTTGGCATGAAGGTGTAATTTACGTCGTTCTTCCCTCGAGGAAGTTGCAGGATACTTGAAAGTCTAGAGATATATAATAATATCTCCATACCAAGGATCATAGGTGGATATCAAGAAGATGTGCTCATCTAGGAATGAGTCATCTTCAATCACTACATCTTCTGCAGTAGGAAATTCTGCTATAAGTTCAGCAAAAACTAAGGACTTCTTAGATTTAGCAGACTGAAAATCTAAGTCAAACTCTTGGAGAATGACTATCCATTTATTAAATTTCCCCCAAAAATCCATCAGGATAAAACATATTGAAACGGATTCACATCCGCCACTACTGTTGTAGTCCTTAGTAAAATGTAGTGACATAACCTCTGCATAGCATAAACAGCTGCTAAGGATAATTTTTCAATGTGGGAGTACCTAAGTTAAGGTTCGGCCAAAACACGGCTAAGATAATAAACGACATGCTCTACAATATTATCATCCTCCTGGACTAGTACTACCCCAATGGTCGACTCCGATGCAGCCAGATATAATATAAAATCCCTAGAATAATCCGGTGGACGTAATAAGGGTGCCGACAGCAGAGCTTTTTTCAATGCCTCGAAAGCAAGTTGTGTGGTTTCATCCCATACAAATGGGGTGTCTTGTTTGAGCAGGCGCATGAAACCTTTAGTAATCTTGGCATAGTTAACAATAAAGCGTCGAAGAAAATTAGACTTTCTTTGCAGGATCTGAAGTTGCCTGAGAGAACGAGGAGGAGGCAGATTTATAATGGCCTCAAATTTCAAAGGATCCACCTGGATGCCTCTATTAGAGACAATGAACCCGAGAAATCTTCCTGACTTGACACAGAATAGACACTTGTGGGGATTCAAGCAGATTTTATAATATCTACATCTCTCAAATATCAACCGTAAATGATCTGGATGTTGGATCCTCTTACGAGAATGTACGGGCAGATCATCAAGGTATGGTTTGACAATGGCTTTAATGTCATGGAAATCAAATTTCATAGCCTGTTGAAAGGTTGCCCCAGCATTTTTCAATCCAAAGGGCATTTTATTGTACGTGAAGATACCCCAAGGACAAATGAAATTATTTTTATGTTGGTCTTTCGGTTTTATTTGAATTTGATTGTATCCAGAGAAACCATCCATAAATGAAAACACCTCACTTCCCACATAGGCATCTATGATCTTGTCTATAAATGGTGTGGGATAGTTGTCCTTAGGACAGGATTTATTGAGGTCTCTCAAATCTGTACAGACGCGAATAGTCCCTTGCTTTTTATCAATAGGAACAGGGTTGGATACCCATTCAGTCAAAGCTATGGGATAGATAAAGCCAGCCTTCAACAGCTTTTCAACTTCTGCCTTCACAGCCACCGCTTTGTGCGGGTTAACGGGTCTTAACTTTTGTTGAACTGGCTTGGCATTAGGATATGTTCAGATTTCATGTTCAACAATCGATGGATCTATTCTTGGAATCTCCTCGTATGACCAAGAAAAGACATCGTTGAATTCCTTAAAAAAGGCAGTAAAGATGGAAATCTCTTCAGGAGAGCAAGTTGCACCTATGTATATGTTTTCCATGACATCAGGGTTTACATAGATGTTAATAGGTATAGTAGCATAAATATTTGCCATATTCCCCTCGGCAAACATTCCTTCCCTAGGCAAGGGGTTGATAGGTATATCAACATCTTCTGACAGTCTCAAACGAAACTCTTGGTTTTCTATTCTGTTTAGTTCTGGAAGAAAATAGGATCGATGATGAAGATCCTCACAAATCTTATCATGTCCACTCATGGCTTCCAGAATAGCTTCATCGGAAGGTAAAACCATGTCTAAACAATCTATAGAATGCAAAGAGTTTTCTACCCATACGGGTAAATAGACTTCTTCCAGATCACCCGAGACTGTTAGAGGATCTGGAATGGGATCAACAGTGGCTTGAGTGATAGCTTGATAAGTGACCTCCATTGCCGATAAGGGAACTTCTAGTTCATGGGGGGTTGGGAGAACCCAAGGATCACTCCTATCGACAACCATAGCTATGGAATTCCCCACACTAGTAGAACCAATATAATTAACTGGGGCTAGAAGATCGAATGTGCCCATCAGTGATGTGTACATTCCAACCCCCAAGCTCTGTGCAGTAGGTTTGACCTGATCAACCAATGGCACAACAGACTCATTAGACTCTAAACGACATTTTCAGGTAAAATCAAGTTGATCAATAGTAACCAAATTTCCGTCATGTGGAAAAACCACTACATCGCATAAGTCCAGTTTCTTCACAAAAGCAAATTGTAGTCCAAAGGAGCGTCAATCGCTTCTACTTCAACAGACACTGCTTTTACCGCTAACTCAATTTCAAAAGATGGCAGGATACCATGCAGACGAAAGGATCTTCCATCAAAAGAAGTAAGCAAAGTGTTTGATGGGACCAGCTCTGGGGATCTGAGAGCTTTCCAACAGGCTAAGGACATAACACATGTAGAAGCCCCCTCATCAACAACTTCCCTTCCAATGGTCTTACCACCATGGATGACATCTATTGATAAGGCTCCATGGTAAGGAAGACGAATTTTAACATTGGACAAATGAAATTTCGCCATGAGACTCGAAGAGTCCATGTTGCCTAAAGCTGCTAAGAGAGCATCCCGCTGGGAAGGACAACTCCATAACACCTCTAAAGATGACATTGCACACGGGGTTTGAGCTAAATCTTCAACCATTGAGTAGTTTGAAGTAGGCCTAGCATTAGGGTTATGCAAGGTCTTCTTGAAGACACCTTTCGGTATCGTCGCCATAGTTTCAGCAGGCTTATCTATTGTGAGAGGGTTAGAAGTTTCACCTACAGCTTTACCCTTCTCAAGAGTCTCTTTTTCATAATTTTTATTCCTTATCTACAACAAAGTCTAAGATCAAACCATGTTGATATAGTTTGGGTCAGGGGTAGTTTGAGTGCCCCCTGCTACATTAGAAGATGAAGTAGAGTTCTGTCCTTGGGGAAAAGGATCCTTCAAGACAGCCAGTTGTTGAGATTTAAGCAGCTTCTGGGCTTGATCCATAAGGGGACAAAGGTGAGTAAGGTGTTCCTTGTGGCACAACTTACACGGGAACTTGACCTTCTTCTTTTTTTTTCCCCCCATCAGCATTGTTCGTGGGATTTTTCTTGTTTCGATTTCCCTCTCCTTTCTTACCTTTCTTTTTCTTCTCGTCGAGCTGCTAATTGCCCTTCTGAGAGGTTTGTGTAAAAACATTTGCACTCTGGGGGGAGGGGGAAACCTTTGCTGCCTCCAATGTAGACTGCTTGACAGACAACTGGTGAAGTTGCTTAGCCAAAGATTCTACGGTGGGAGATTTAACGGACCCAACCACACCATCAGCATGGGGTCTAGGCTTAGGATTCTCCACATCGTACGTAGGCCTTGGTGCCTCAGGGATGATCTCATACAAGATCCCAGATTGTGAATAAATCAAATCTAGTTGCTGGGCCTTGAGAATGGCTTCTTCTTCATTCGTCACTCCTGAGGTGGATACATCCTTAGATATGTAGGGCAACAGGGATTTAAGGAACCACTCTAAAAGGAACTTAGGAGGGATAGTGGCTTTTATACGACTCTTTCACCTTCTCCACTCTTGGATGTGATACAAGATGTGGGTAGCCTTATTCTGCCTAAAGGTAGACAACAAGTCCGTTTCGAAATCATATCAGACCGGAAGCTGAAAATGGCTAAGAAATGCACTAGCCAAGTCCCAGAAACTACTGAAAGCAGTAGAAGGAAATTCAATATACCATTTTGCCGCAGTACCTGTCAAGGTTCTCTGGAACAGCCTCAACCTAATTGAATCTTCATTCAGTGAATTTGAAGAACACCATAAATGGAATGTGGTGGCATGAGCCCTAGGATCTTCACCAACTTTGCCTTCAAACTTAGGGATGTCTGATGGCAATTTGGTGGGAATAGGTGGCCACAAAGGGTCATGCCTCACCGGTTCATTCATCAATTTTGACAAATCTGGCAAGTTTAAAGTTGCCAGGAATGGGAGTTTGGGTTGAACCAGGGAACTAAATGTGCCAGCCTGGGGATTAGAGGGACCTGCCCCTGAATGCCCATGGGTAAAAGTGGGGTTACCCCCTGCCACCGGTTGCGAAGTGGGTAGATTACTCTGAAATGGATTCCATCTGTAAGCCATAGGAATGTGTGTGGGAGGTGCAGTATAAGAATTTCGGGCCATCCCCATAGAAACGGGGGTCTGAAAGATAGGAGCCGGTATCCCTCCGTTGAACAACAAAAAGGGAGAGCTCATAAATGGGACTGAAATTGGAGTTTGGAAACTTTTCCCATAAGAGGTATTGTTCCCAAACTGCACTCCTACATAGAAAGGTGAAGGAACTACTTATGGACTGGATGGGGGAATGTGCCCCCCATTCCAAAGAAATCCTTGCACAAATGCTGAGGATCCTATAGGACCGTTATGGGTAGTATATGGAAAGGAATAAGGAATGGTAGGTATACTGGGGATCCCAGTAACCATATCACTAGAATTACCTGCTAGGTTTGAGTGAACCGGTGGTTGAACCACCCGGCTCGCTGGAGTCAAAGGTGTATAAGGTAAACTAGATCTAGGGGCACTCATCAGGGGAGGTAGTACCCCTTCAATCAGAACATCTGAGGTGTTGGAGAAGGGCCCCGTAGCTATAGGAAAAGCTACAATATCGAGACAATAAAGTCAAAAGAAACAGTACTTGAAGCGACCGAGAAGAGAGAGCTCAACCACTGCACTTAAGGCAACGACGAATACAGGATGGATCAGCTACCCTCATAAAGGAAAAGGAGCAATGGGCCAAGTTATTGAAGACAAAGGACAGAAGGGGTTCGACTGAGGAAGTGGCACCCATACCCACGATCAGCGTCGAGAAGCGTGGAAGACTACAGAGAGCTGCAGTGTGGGCAGTAAGCGGCAGTTCAAAGTACAGATAGGCCAACTGCCACAGTTAGGGTTTTTTGGTTACTGTTGGGATAGGCCCATAGTTTTGTATCAGGGTGAGACCTTTGGTACACCTATTTAAGAATGTATTTTGTATTGTGAAAGGTTGGTCAGTTGGATAGTAGATAGACAAGTAGCTAGTTGTTTAGTCATCTGTATTGTAAGATATTGAGAAAGAGTCGAGCTCTAGTTCTATTATTAAGTCTGTATTATCTTAATGTAACCAATAGCCGACTCCTTGAGCATGAATGTAACAATCCACATGGATTGAGAGAGAGAGAAGAATATATTGTAAGAAGAAAGCAGAGTAAAAAGAGAAGAGATCTAAGAGAGAAGGTCTCCCAGCTAAGAACGCGGAGTTTCCTAGAAGATATCATGGAAAGAAAAAAAGGACCAAGAAATAGGCATCCAAGACTCAGAAAAACAAAAAGAAACAGGAAAGGAATGAAGCAGAGATGTTGAAAATGAGAGAGATACAGAAAATTTCAAAGAAGGTAGTTACATTAAAGCTGGAAAAGGACATGTCTCCTCATGGAAGTTTTACCAATGTGCATATATCCCACTAAAGTCAAATTATCGGAATGAAGATCAACTTAGATGTATGCTGAAAGACATCTACTTTCCATATATTTAGAATGATGATGGCTTTGATGAATCGGTTCAGATAAGCCCTCCAGTAGAAATTGAGGTGAATGGTACAAACTTGACTTAGGTAGTAGGAGGTGAGATCGTTCCGAGAAATTTTGCAGCCTATAAATGGTCTGCCATTTATTTTGAAGCTCACTTAAGGAAAGTGTTGATACTATTTTGGAGAAAGCGGCACAATATTGTGTTGAAGCTATGGACAAAGAAGTCACAGGACTCCGAGAAAGATTTGCAAGGACTTTGCAGGAAGCCAAGGAAAAGCTACAGTAGGAGAAGCCAGCTGTTAGTGGCTCGAGGACGAGCCACAAGTAAGTGTTAGGGGACTGTTGGAGCAATGCCCTGTAGCTACAGGAAAAGATGCTATATCAGGACAAGAAAGTCAAAAGAAATAGTACCTGAAGTGACCGAGAAGAGAGAGCTCAACCACTGGACTTAAGGAAGTGGCGAAGAAAGGAGGGATCAGTTACCCTCATAAAGGAAAAGGAGCAATGGGCTAAGGTATTGAAGACAAAGGACAGAAGGGGAGCGACCGAGGAAGCGGCGCCCATACCCACGATCAGCACCGAGAAGTGTGGAAGACTGCAGAGAGCTGTAGTGTGACAAGTAAGCGGCAATTCAAAGTATATATAGGCCAACTGTCACAGTTAGGTTTTTTGGGTTACTGTTGGGATAGGCCCACAGTTTTGTATCAGGGTGAGACCATCAGGCCACCTATTTAAGAAATTATTTTGTATTGTGAAAGGTTGGTCAGTTGGATAGTAGATAGACAAGTAGCTAGTTGTTTAGTCATCTGTATTGTAAGATATTGAGAAAGAGTCGAGCTCTGGTTCTGTTATTAAGTCTGTATTATCTTACTATAACTAGTAGCTGACTCCTTGAGCATGAATGTAACAATCCGCAGGGATTGAGAGAGAGAAGAAGATATTGTAAGAAGAAAGCAGAATAGGAAGAGAAGAGATCTAAGAGAGAAGGGCTCCCAGCTGAGAACGTGGAGTTTCCTAGAAGATCTCGAGCTCCATAATAGGTTGCAATGGAACTATGTGTACTCTCTCCAGATATAATATAAACACAGTTCCTGTGGACGTAGCTTCCCCCCCAGAAGTGAACCACGTAAAATCCGCGTGTTGTGCAACTGTTCATGTGATTGTGTTTACTTATTTTCTATTTGTTACTTATTACATGAGCTTAGCTAACAGTTAATGAATGTATGTATGCTATCCTTCAGTTTACAGTAACGTAGAAGGTTAAATGCGAGTTGGATGTGTTAAGTATTCTGCATATAAGTTTATTAGTGTTTGATTCAGATCGTAACAGTTACAATGTTAAGTGATTCCTGTATATTCAGTTCAGCAAGTTGAGCGCAATAGATGTTAAGCATGTTAGATTGTAGAGGTTAAGTGAAGTCATTTAACACCTTGATAAAGGTTAACTGAGCTACTATAAGCAGAAGGAAAGCTGTTGGACCTTGAGAGTTGGAGAGTCCTATCGAGTCTTACCATAGAAGCTATCGCAGCGTAGAAAGGAAATATCACACTGTTGGAGGAGCCGCAGTGTGGGATATTGTAGGTAAAGAGTCAAGTAGAAGAGGAATTTTGCGCATCGTCCTAGAAGCCACGATGCGATAAGAGTCGGTCTCATAGCAGAGTATTCTTGGAAGAGAGATATAGCATTTATAGAGAGACTCAACTGGTTAAGTAGAGTAAAGAGAACGTAGGATGCTCCAGAACCTGGTTGAGGACACATGAGTCTTCAGCCACCCCATCTAGGATCACTTTGGGTGAGACTTCAGGCCGTTTTGCGGTCTGTCGCTGAAAGGGCCAGTGAGCTAGGGGTTTTGTTGGTACATTATATTAAACCTAGGTCTACCCAGAAAGACCAACATGAGGTGAACACAAAAGGTCTTTCTTCCACAGAAGACATGATCCTACCCAGAGGGACACCTAATACAGGTGAATCAAAAGGTCTAACCTGAACGATCACAGGATCGTTTAAATCAGTCAAGGGGGTGTTAAAGTTCCTTGCAAACTCGTCAGTCTGCAATTCTTCTATCTCAACTGTATCAATATCAAAATGGTTAGCTATCAGTTCTGGTTCACCGAGAACTTCACTTATCCCTACTGATTCAAATGAACTGTCCATTTCCAATCTCCTCCTTTGGGGTAGAGGTGGAGGCTCCAAAGTGAAGATAGGAGGAAGGTTTCTCAACCTTATTAACCTTCTAATAGGTTGGTCCTCCATGATTAAAAATTTGACAAATCACACCCTAAGTCCAACTAAACACAGGAAAAACCACAGAGCATACACTATAAAAATCCTAAAGTCTCAAACAATCAAACAAGGGTAAAATATGTAATTTCCTGAAGAAAGATGATGAATGATTACTTGACGTCCTTGAAGTGGTTCTTAGGCACAAGCGGAGGAATCACCCAAAGGCCCTCCTACACTTACAATAAGGGTTACCTTCCAAGCACGTTCAAGGTGAACCAGAAATAGCCTTTCAGTTTACCTAGGTATGAACCCTAAATGTCAAGAGACTAAAGGCTACCTTAGCTATACCAATAGTTTGGGGGGACAGTCGCAAGCCTGACTCGTACACATGGGCAGGGTAGCTGAGCCTGAAACTCTGTCTAGGACAGAATCCCCAGATGCATAAAAGTCCTGATTTACATTTTGACAAGGATTCGAAGGGTTATCTCCTCTGTCCAATGCCTCCACACGGCCTTGTGCTTGACTCCCATTTGAGAGGAGCTTCCCAGATACAATCGATAAAGTCAAGGATTTACCTAAAGAAAATTCCACTACATCTGAATTTTAAAACTTATGGAAAGTTTAAACTTCCTATCCCACAAGTCTAGCCTAAGCTAGTAGGTGAAAGGCCCCTAAAAACAAAAAGTACTAATAAATTTTAATTATTGTGTTCATTTTAAAGGGTTGTTTCTTACTCAGAAGGAAATGGAGTGATGTACTTATGGTGTTTTTGACTCGATAAGAAATAAATAAAAGTAAAGGTGCATATGTTTTTCAAAGCAAATTACCACTATTAAAGAAAACTTTTTTTTTTTAATATATATTGATGAACTAATGCAAACGATAAAAGAAACTAAGCCTATGTTTTTTGTAGTTTTTGAGATTATATTTTAAAACTAAAATGAAAACTACTTATGCAAAAGAAAATGAAAAAGCTTAACAATGTTTTTCTTTTCACTTTTAAACTTGCTCAAACTCTACCATGCACCTAAAATGCACTAAACTTGAGTAAAATTGGATCTAATCAACTGTATAAAAACAACAAACTGAAGTAAAGCAGGCTAACAAAACCAAGAAACAACCAACAAAGGAAGACTAGGAACCCTATATTGGGTATACACAATGACAAAAAATCACTGTAAACGCATAAAGGTAAGTGAGAACCAACCACTATCAAAAGACAGACTGGAAAAAACAATGCCCAAGACCCTGATCACTGATCTGGATAGAGACACTTCACCCTATAACCCAAACAGGCCAAGCTACTTCAGCATGCAAACAAAAAATAATCCAAGCAGAAGAAACCCAAGGGATTTCAAAAAATCACAAAGTGTGGTCACCAAAGGTCTTCAGACAAACATTCATAAAGAAAGTCAACTAACAAACAGGAATTACACAAAGAGAGGGACAAGCAAACCTAATCCTAAAAAATCCCTATTTCCAGGCTTGTACGCGACTGTATATAAGGGCAACTCGTGTACTATACGCGACTGTCCAAGAGAGCAACCTGCATATGGGAACCTCTGTACGCGACAGTGCAGAAGAGAAACCCGCGTACAGGTATAAAATTTTTCTCAAAAAACAAGAAAAATCCACAAGACTTTCAAACACTGTACTAAGTATGAACCAGGATAAAAGACACACACAAAATTCAAAGAAAAGACTGGTCAGGGGTGACAGAAACAACCTACAGCAGTCTGGGATCCCCAGTAGAGTCGCCAGTTCTATTGTATAGGAATAAACACCTTATAATTGAAGGTTTGGGGTTACCAAAATACTCAAGAAACTTGCAGGCAATTGACTCTAGAGTGCAGTAAAGGAAACAAGAGGATAGAAAAGACTCACCCTATACACGATGGTTGATCCTAGCTTGTCCTCTTCCGCTCTGCTTCTTCTCCAAAGCCTTCAGGGATTCTTCTTCTTCACCTGTCAAGAGTCAATATTCCAAATACAAGATGATACATATATATAAATGGGTTAGATAAATCATATACAGAATGCTGAAACATAAAAACTTATCAAACCCCAATATATGAGAGATATTAAAGACACATATGGAAGAAGGATTCTCTTTATTAACAATAATGAAATAGTTCATATTACAACCCAACGCCTAAGACAAGGACTCCTCTGTAACCAAAGGATTCTAAGTTCCACTGCTCCAAATACTTCTGTATAAACTCCACCAGCATAACTTTTCTCTCCAAGTGTATGTCATTAACACCCTCCCCAAGGCCTATATTTATACTTGGTGAAATAAGGCAGTTTTGAAGGTTGAGGAGGTTGAGACAGTTAAGGAGATTAAGGTTAAGTGCTTAACTAATATCAAGTAATCATGTGTTTTTATTTTTAATGTCAAAGGGACCTGTACATGGGTATTAATGCTGGAAACTCGCGTATGACATGCAAGTTGCTCTAAGGGTAACCTGCGTATACATCTATACATGAGATGCAACAACCAATACTTGTGTATAACACATGAGTTGCATATATAGAGAGTCACATACATGACTTGACATACCTAAAGGGTAAAAATAACCCACTGGATGCATGATGAATGTAGTTCATAATAAGCCCATCTATAGTGTTTTGGGAAAACCTCAATTCATAGATGTCCTTTTGTGTGCCAACATGAGGAATGTCGGCACTTGGACGGAGAGGTGCCATTCAGGTGGATAACATACATGTCCTACTATGTGAATAGAGGTGTCGAGGTCAAACATAGTGTTAGGGTACACAGGGTACTCCCAAAGGACCGAACACCAAGAACAACCACTTCACACAAACAGATCACAGATCAATACACTAATATTTGTCACGTGGTTAAAACCCTCGAGAGGGAAACAGTCCACAGCCCCAACCAAATAGCTACTTGGAGCAATTTATTATGCAAAAGAAAGAAAGTTACATGAGCTTCTCATAATCGATCAACTAGCCAAGGACCCTCTATGCTCTTTAAATAGAGATCATAGACCAATCGGGTGTTAAGCCACAGATCAATGGTAGGTATGATCTAAGAGAAGTTGAACCGTCGGATCACTCTATGTCTAGAACATATCGTGACCGTCGGATTAAAATATTTACAAATGCATACTAATGCATACTAAAGAAACACACTTATACCTAACGGATATATTACACAAGTTGATCTTAACTAACTCCTAAGTGTCTAAATATCCTAACATCCCCCCTTAAGAACAACTTGGGATAGGATTGAAGGATTTACAAAAGTGACACTATTAGGAGAAGGAAGGAGGCATTAGAGCCTATCCCCCCTTAAGGACACATTCCTAAACTCCTAACATAGACTGAAGTTTAGAAAACTTTGCTTTTGTAAGAGACTTGGTGAAGATGTCTACAACTTGATCATCTGTAGGACAATAAAGCACTTCAATAACATGATCATGAACAAGATTTCTGATGAAGTGCATGTGTACCTCAATGTGTTTGCTGCGCTCATGTAGAACTGGATCTTTGGAAATCTTGATGGCACTTTGATTTTCGCACCAAAGTGGAGTAGGCTGCTGCTGCTCGAATCGAAACTCTGAAAGGATATTTTGAAGCCATAAAGCTTCCTAACTGGCATTAACTGCGGCTCGATATTCTACTTCTGCTGAAGAAAGAGCAAGAGCTTGTTGTTTCTTACAAGCCCAAGTGATAGGTCCAGATCCCATACTGAAAACATAACCTGCAGTAGACTTCTGATCATCAGGATCACCGGCCCAATATAAATCAGTGAAACCAACCAACAAAGGTTTCCCCCCTGTACTGTAATGAATCCCAAACTGAATTGTACCTCGAATATATTGAAGCATTATTTTTGCTGCTTTCCAGTGACTTTCATGAGGAGTTTGCATATAATGGGCAACATGACCAATGGAAAAGGAAAGGTCAGGACGGGAATGAGTCAAGTATAAAAGACTACCAACAAGCTGACGATACAAGGTAGCATCTACTTCAGTGGAAGTACAAGTGGTAGAAATATTGACTCCAGACTGGAAGGGAGAAGGGGCTGGCTTACAATCTTCCATGTGGAAGCGACGAAGAAGTTCACAAGCATACTTAGACCAGGAAAGAAACATTCCTTCTTTACTTTGCAAGACTTGGAGACCAAGAAAATAATGCAAATGTCCTAAGTCTGACATTTCAAAATTTTGCTTAAGACTGGATTTCACATGGGTTATAAGGTTAGGGTCACTACCAGTAAGGATAAGATCATCAACATAAATAACAAGTATGATGAGATGGTTTCCTACTTTCTTGGTATAGACATTAGGGTTAGAATGGCATCTAGAAAAACCAGTTTCAAGGAGAAAGCTATCCATTTTGGCATACCAAGCTCTAGGAGCTTGCTTAAGGCCATATAAGGATTTCTTAAGGAGACATACAAGGCTAGAGTTATTCTGAACATATCCATGAGGTTGTTCCATGTAAATTTCCTCATGTAAATCAACATGTAAGAAGGCATACTTGACATCCATTTGATGGACTTCCCAGTTATGTAAGGCTGCAAGGGAAAGAACAAGGCGGATGGAGTTCATTTTTGCTATAGGGGCAAAGGTTTCATTGTAGTCAATCCCTTCAACTTGGGAAAAACCTTTGGCAACTAACCTTGCCTTAAGTCTTTCAACAATTCCATCCGATGCATACTTAGTTCTGTAGACCCATTTACATCTAACAAGTTTTCTTCCTTTTGGAAGAGGAACAAGATCCCAAGTATCGTTCACCATTAAGGAACAATATTCTTCATCCATAGCTACATCCCAATCTGGATTTCCTAAAGCTTCTGCAAAAGTTTCTGGATCATGATTCTCAGAAACTTGAGCCAAAAGAGAAGAGGCTCACTGAAATTGAGAACGTGTTCGACGTTGATCTCTAGGATCACTAGCTGCTTCACATGTTGAATAGACCCATCGAGGAAGTATTGGTGCTGGTGCAATTGGAGGAACATGAGCAGGCAGAGGTGGATTTTCATCCTCACTGTCATCATCAGAAACTGGAGTTGGAAACCTGTCAAGGAAGCTGGAAGAAGAAGAAGAAGGCACAATCTCTGAATCAGGCTTGCAGGCCAAAGATGGCACACTCGCCAAGTTAGGCTCGCAGGCCAAGAGATTTTCATCAAATTTAACATCTCTTCTAATGATTATATCATGAGAATGTGGCTGAAGAAGTATATAACCTTTTGCATCTTCAGAATATCCAACAAATATGCACTTTTCACTTTTAGGCTACAATGCTTTCCGTTTTTCATCCGAAATGTGAACCCATGCTTCACAACCAAACGCACAAAAGTGACTTACATCTGATTTAATTTTACTCCATGCTTCTTTCGGTGTTATACCCTGTAAAACTTTAGTGGGTGTGTGATTAACTATGTAATTCGCACAATTTATGGGCTCATCCCAATATTGAAGACTTAGTCCCTTAGATTGGATCATACAATTAGCCATTTCTTTTAAAGTGCGGTTCTTCCTTTCAGCTACACCATTTTGTTGTGGTGTATATGTAACAGTGTGCTGTTATTGGATTCTTTGTTCAGTGAAAAAAGTAGTGAACTTGTTGTTAACATATTCTCCTCCATTGTCAGATCTTAACTTAATAATTTGATGACCAGATTGTTTTTCAACAAGGGCCTTATAGGCCAAGAACATGTTAAATACTTCACTCTTAAGTTTTAGGAAGTAAACCCAAGTGTGTCTGGAGTAGTCATCAATGAAAGTTAAGAAATATTTGAAACCAGAAAATGAAGCAGATGGAAGAGGACCACACAAGTCACTATGCACAAGATCCAAGGGAACTGAGGCATGCCAAGAGGCACGTTTGTCAAAACTGTCTCGATGATGTTTTCTGAGTACACAATCGGAACAAACACCATCCTTGCAAGATACCAGCGGAAGATGAGTCACCATATTGTCTTTACATAGTTGTTGCAATGAGCGATAATTGAAGTGACCAAATCGCTCATGCCAAAGTTTCTCAAGTTATCACTATGAGAAACAAAAACCGAAGGAAAAGGTGATGACCCAAAGTTATTCAATTTATACAACCTGGTAATATCATCAACAGTTCCAATAGCAAGGATATTTTGAGTATTTTTAAGATCCTTGATTACAACTTGGTGAGGTGTAAACGTCACAGTTTTACCTTCACCTGAATGAGTAATTTGATAGACTGATAACAAATTGCAGGAAATTTTTGGAACACATAGTACATCACTGAAATGACCATTTTCTACTGGAACTGTTCCAGATCCTTCAACACTTAGAGATCTATCATCACCAACAAATATTTGTTTGGTGTTACATTCATGCATAGTAGAAAAGATGGCTTTATCCTTAGCCATATGATAAGATGCTCCAGAATCAATGAGCCATTCATTTGAAATAGAAGAAGAAGATGCAGTATAAGAGTAACCAGAAGCACAAAGTGCATGTCCATGAGTGTTATATTCTGAAGACAAATCTAGGCTAATGTGGTGCTTCTTCATTGCTGCTTCCAAGGCTGCCATCTTCTTAAAACATTTAGATTCATCATGATTATCTTTCCCACAAAAATTGCAATGACGCTTAGTCTTCTTTCCTTTTTGCTTGGATCCTTTGTCATTTTTTAAAGGAGGAGCTGACTGAGAGGGTTTGGGACCCTTGTTGTTTGGCTTATTATTGCGAGAATTTTGTTTCTTGGGAGGCTTGGACTTTTCTTTCTATTGGGACAATAAGGCTTTCCCAAATGTATCTGCATTGTTAATTATTCCAAGATGAATGAGATTATCTTTCTCTCTAATTAAGGAATCACAAAAGGATTCAAGACTAGGCTCCTGATAGCTAGTTGCAGGTAAGAATTCTTTCATGGAGTAGAATGTAGATACAAAAACAGAATATGTAGGTCCAATTTTTGAAAGAATATGATAAATACATTGTTTGTCTTATTTCTTAATCTTGCATTCGGCACATAATAGTCTAAGAGTTTTGTACTTAGATAAATAGTCTTGAATGCATGAAAAATCATTTGGATTCAAGGAAAGAAACTCATTCTCAAGTTGATGACCCCAAATTTCAATGTGTTTACCAAGCACAGATTCCAACTTTTCCCAAGCTTGATCAGGTTCATCAATGCCAGATATGTGGAATCGCAAATCAGCAGAGATTGACATCCCAATCAATCCATGAGGTTCATCACATCTATTTTCCCATTTAATTTTCTTATCATCATCAGTGGGTTCTATTTCTTTCCCTGAGGTTATCCTGAAAAGTCCCCTACTTCGCAGAACATCCTCCATACGAGATTTCCATGAGAAATAGTTAGAACTTGTAAGTATAATATCATAAGGGGCAGCCATACTGTAAAATAATGGATGAAAGAACATAAACTAACTATCTTGATGCAAAGAGCTCAAAAATATATGTAGTTTTAAAAAAAACGACACTTAAAACTGATTCCGGATGATGAAGTTATGCTTGATCAAAGGAAATGTTGAAGATGTCCCAATAGTGACGTGGTAGATATTAACTGGACCAACCAAAAAAAAGAAGCCCCTTCTTCCCAAAAACAACCTTTGACAATCACTTTTACAATAAAGTTGCTTTGAAGTGAATCACTTTTATAGAATAAGTGATGTTCACTTTTACAATAATGTGACTTTTAAATAGTGCGGCAATAAATTAAAAGACTTAAGTGACTCACTTTTATTTTATTTTATTAATGTGAGATGCACTTTTACAATAAAGTAACTTGAAAATAGAAATTGCATGCACTAAAATGTAGCTTGATAAGATTTGAACTCAAGACTTATCAAGGTGTAAAGCAACTTTGGACCAAGTGAGCTAAGTTTAAAAGGTACGTAAAACTATGGAAAGAGGAAGGGGGCTCTTTTTTTACTCTTCTCTCTCGTTTTCTGTGCTTGCTTTCTTTTCCCGCAAATCACAAAAAAAAACGAAAAACAAAAACAAAAAAACTTTTTCCACACAATGGGGTTAGATCTTGGTTAGCTTACCTAGAAAGTCTATGTTTTCAAGTTTTCTCATTGTTTCTGATTTTCCGTGATCGCACAAGGTGCATGGTAAAGAGCATACATAGCCGAGAAGACAAGAAAAAAAACTTTCTCTCACTGTTTCTGATTCGCCGCGATCGCGCAAGGTGCATGGCAAAGAGCATACACAGCCAGGGAAGGCAACAGTCCAAGACTAAACCAAAAAGATCTAATAATAAGACTAATAAAATATGAGAGATTTAAAAAATAAAAATAAAACAAATACGTCACTGTAACATTATACCTTCAAATTTGCCGAAATGGGTGTTTCTGGAACAAACCGAAATGGTTTTCGGTGAAAAGAAAACTATTTCCAAATGGAAACGGCACTTCAGACGCAATGGAATAGATCCCACAGGCCACAAATGCACAAAAAAAACTAGAAACAGAAACCCTTTCAAAGTTTCGGTAACACCGGTTCCAGATCTTGATCAAAACCGAAAGCGGCTCTTCATAAAAGTTCTGATACCATGTTAGGGTACACAGGGTACTCCCAAAGGACTGAACACCAAGAACAACCGCTTCACACAAATAGATCATAGATCAATACACCAATGTTTGTCATGTGGTTAAAACCATCGAGAGGGAAACAGTCCACGACCCTAGCCAAATAGCTACTTGGAGCAATTTATTATGCAAAAGAAAGAAAGTTACATGAGCTTCTCATAATCGATCAACTAGCCAAGGACCCTCTATGCTCTTTAAATAGAGATCATATACCAATCGGGTGTTAAGCCACGGATCAATGGTAGGTATGATCTAAGAGAAGTTGAACTGCCGGATCACTCTATGTCTAGAACATATTGTGACCGTTGGATTAGAATATTTACAAATGCATACTAATGCATACTAAAGAAACACATTTTTACCTAACGGATATATTACACAAGTTGATCTTAACTAACTCCTAAGTGTCTAAATATCCTAACACATAGTAGTCCATCATCTCATTACCGATCATTGATGTATATCGTTAACAGACGTGAGATCACCCACCGATAATGAAAATGGGAATCAAGGTACTAGAGTGCAAACTAACAAGTGTGAATAAATGTGTTGAGGTCGAACACTTGAGAGGATCCCTTGATCAGGGGACATTGATGTATTCCCAAATACTGTCAATGGTGAGAGAACCTGCCACTAATGACTGCAAGTCTCAAGGCACTCAAAAATGACTCGAGATTCCAATCCCAGAATAAATGATCTGAAGTCGATGGGATGAAATCCATTGGAAGGAGGGCATTAAGGCATCCCCCATCATCCAACACAAGGTGCTCAACAAAGCTATATAATGTGGAAGAACTAGATCATAAGGGGCACAAACCAGTAACTGTACTGAGAATGCCTGCCATGCAAAGTCAAGATAACTAAGGAATGGCCGACTTAGGTTTCAACTTCCTTCAAACAAGAGCATAATGGAAAATGGTGACTGAATAAAGGCAGCATAGACTCGATATACAAACTGGGACATCTCTGCGACACAGGAGGTGTCGACAGAGGCTCCATGGGGACTGGAAGCTTAACTAGTCATTGAAGATAAACTCAGATAAACGACTATAGCTGCTAAAGTCAAACTATAAACCCAACAAATGGATGTGATATACAGTGCTTTGTTCAAAGGTGAAATGACTCGAAAACTACCAGATATAACATCTTTCCTTGTCTGGCTTTTTGGTTTTTTTATTTTTTTGGACTTTTTCAAATATTTAAAAATCTTGAAAAATAATAAAACTTCTTTATTGTTACAGACTAGGAGGAGATGAGTATTATTGGGGAAAACAAACTAGTTCCAAGCAGTGACATACCTATGCTCAATGCAAGGACACGTGTGTAGGATATCGACACTCAGGGGAAAATCCCTTCCCGGTAAAAAGGGAATCAATCTACAAAGGATATATGAAATGGCTATGCATGGCTAGACATGAGACAAGCTCGAGCTATATGGCTGAAACTCAATGTCAGGGAAGCCGACATGAGGCTCAATAAAGTAGGCAAATCTCATTATAATGCAATTAAAACTTGACATATACAAGGGAGTCCCAGGGAAATAAAGTTCAAGAGGAGTATGAAGCTCTTGCTCAAGGACATGGTGAGACTAAAAGGGACTCCCGGACCTAAGAGAGGCCTCATAGCATGGGTACCAAATGAAAAAGGGAGCTAACTAAGGCACCCATGTACAGGAAATCTCTACCATTCACATAGTACCACTTCTAACAACATCATGAAGGTTCCGTGTTACCATGGAATGGGTTCGTACCTAAGGTTAAGATGGAATGGTCATAAGGCAATGCATAAGTGCAAGTGGATGTGAAATCCTAACCTGTATGTCAGTTCAGACATAATACCTGTGATAGGAATGAACGGGTCAAAACCTCGGAGAGAGTGTACAACAACTGGACCCTACATGACAACCATATTAGTCCAATCCATAGGAATTTCTCTACGGGGAGAGAAATTCCTATGGCTTGGGGTACCACAACAGACAGCTTGACTCCAAAAATCAATCCTTTCCAATATGCAATAGAAATTAAATATCTAACACTAAAGGATTAGACCTCGTACCTTATTCCGAATGATTGAAGTAGATCCTTGTTGAGCTTTCCAACTTCAGCTTGAATTGATAGATTACTTCCTCAACAATAAGTAAACAATACAAGCATACTATATATATTGGTGTTAGATCTATTCTAGCATATATAATCAACAATGTATAAACATTTGAAAACATCCATGGATAAAATATTCATTCAAACATACATTATTGGACAGGAAAATATATTTCTATTCTTATAAAATCATAGATTACAATGGATACAACCTCTATCAGCATGTTTGTGAATCAAAGAAACTAAATCCCCCACTTGGGCCTCCACCACCTCAATCCTCCATCTCTCGATAGCAAGCTCACAAGCAAAAGGCAAGCTTGGGAAGAACACAAAAGTGCTCAAAGGGACAAAGGGATGCAGACTGTTACAGAGAGAAATTCTTATGGCTTGGGGTACCACAACAGATAGCTTGACTCCAAAAATCAATCCTTTCCAATATGCAATAGAAATTAAATGTCTAACACTAAAGGATCAGACCTCATACCTTATTCCGGACGGTTGAAGTAGATCCTCGTTGAACTTTCCAATATTCATCTTGAATTGATCCGTTACTTACTCAAAAACAAGTAAACAATACAAGCATTTATAGATCATGGTGTTAGATATATTCTAGCATATATAATCAATAATGTAGAAGCATTTGACATGATCCCATGGATAAAATATTCATTCAAACACACATTATTGGATAGGAAAATATATTTCTATTAATATAAATCAGAGATTACAAGATACAACCTTTGACGGCACGTCTGCGAACCAGAGAAACTGAATCCCTCACTTGGGCCTCCACCACTTCAATCCTCCATCTCTCGATAGCAAGCTCACAAGCAAAAGGAAAGCTTGGGAAGAACACAAAAGTGCTCCAAGGGACAAAGGGATGCAGACTCAAGCATAAGTTCTGACAACAATGGAATATAGTTTCGTTGCTCTCAATTCTCTCTTATGCCTTCAATGTACCAAGGGGTTCCTTATATAGCTTTTTAAAGGGGTAATGAAAGGTCAAATCTGAATGATCTCAAGGCATAGGGAAGGCCAGGAGTCAAATGAGTCGGATCCATGTCAACGAAAACTCCAAAAGGATTTGGATTATGCACACATCTCGATGTATGCAGTTTTAATGGTCAAACCCGCGTATGTACGCGCTTATATGTTTAAAAGTCGCGTATATCATTTTTCATGTGTTTTTAGGGATGATCAAGGAAACATCAAAGGACAAAAAATGGTCCATAAGGTCTAAGGAGTCTGCAGTGGGATAGGAGAAGGCCATATAAAGTGTGATTCACCTAGAGTGGTGAAATCCGCTATAACACAGAATCAAGCACAAGTTCCGGCAACAATGGACTATAGTTTCTTTGCTCTCAATTCTCTCATATGCCTTCAATGTACCATAGATTTCCTTATATAGCTTTTCAAAGCGGTAATCAAAAGGTTGAATCTGAGCGATCTCAAGGCACAGGGAAGGCCAGGAGTCAAGTGAGTCAAATCAGCTATAACAGACACCTAGGGAGAATTAAAATATATCGGGCTACAAATATCCAAATGAAATTTCTCAAGATGTTCCATATAGGGTATGGAATTTGCTTTCTATGGTAAATGTTTCAGACCCCGAAGGTGAAACAATGGCACATGGCAGTCCGTACAACTTTTCTATGTTGAACAATCCTGAAACAAGTCACCTTGGGAAAATGCTCATAAGTCCCAATAGGTGGACCCAATTCTAGTAAAACATTGGTGTTGAAAAGAGGACAGATGAGGTTACCTCAGTATGAAATTTTAGACACAGAGGAGCAGTAATTTCAGATATACCGCAGAAACAGTATCGAGAATTTATGCAGAAGAAATTGGTAAACTAGGGCTTCCTGTTCTAGGAGATTGCCTCCACTATTTTTAGAAAATGAGTACGTTGGAAATCTCCCCTTCAAGATTTATATCTTTTATCCAATCATATGTGAAAGTTTCCATGTTTTGAAAATTAGGTTTTCTCTGAAAAACCCTAGATCGACCATCTTCGGAACCAGGATAGACACCTCAAATCAATAAGATCTAATCTTTTTCTGTTTATAGTTGAGGTTCTCATTTCAAGATGACTAATCACACCAGCTTGATGACAATATTGGTGACGCTGACAACTTCTAAGCATGGAAGTATAAGATCTCACTAGTTCTTGAAGGAAATTAAATTGACACCTACATAAGTAGAGATGTTCCAGTTCTAGAGGGATATGAGGATAAAATTATTAAAAAAGAAGAACTTGGTCAGGGCCAAGCATATCATTGTTGATTCAGTCATAGATCACCTTATGCAACAAGTTTTTTCCCCAAATACACCGAAAGAGATGTTTGATTCCTTGACCAAGCTATTTGAAGGGAAGAACATAAATCAGAAGATGACTTTAAGAAACTAGTTGAAGAATGTTAAGACCTAGAATGCAGAGACCATGCAGTCATACTTATTAAAGGGCTCTCAAATCAAAGAACAACTTGAAGCAGTAGAAGAAGAGGTGGAGAATGTAGAAGTTGTGATAACCACCTTGAATGGACTCCTAGGATCATGGGATTCATTCATTTGAGGAATGTGTGCTAGAAGGAAGTGATTACTTTCAAGAAACTCTAGCTAGAAGAAGAAGCTCAACTCCTAATAAGAGAAGAGAAGATGGGAGAAAATAAAGATAAAGATATCTTGATTCATAGAAGATCCCTCAAGCGATGAGGAATACAGAGGACTCAACTCTTGAAGAACCTCTTATCAATCTTAGCATTTGGATAATAAATCATCATATCATGAATGAAGAAGATGATGAAGTAGAAGGCTCAAGAAGGATTCTACCCATGAAACCAATAAAGATAAGTATTCATTTGTCATTTCATAATATTATTTTGTCATCCATTTTGTTTATATTCAGTTGATGTGTTATGCATGATAGAATGTTTACATTAATGACAGTATACTACTACTATGCATGTGATGGGTAATTATCTCATGGTGCTATACAACTCTCCATTCTAGAATGAAACCTATTTGCTGACATATTGGATTAGTGCACAATCTCAATGATGTCTTGGTAGATGAATGTTGTATTGGCTAAAATAGTTGCATGATTATATCTTTATGCATAAGAATTTGTCATTATGAATATGCCTTATGAAATGTTTCTAACCATGCAACTGATGCATTTGACTTGTAGGAAATATCGCATACAATTGCCTACAAGAAAAGAAGGATGTGACTTGTTCCAAAGAACAAGTGATGACAGTTCAAGAAAGAATCCAAGATGAAGAATAAATATGACGATACTTTCAAAGAAAGAAAGAGGCCTCAAAGACACTCCAATTATGTGACATTGTTGAGAGACATCATTGATGCAGACCCTTCCAACTATGAAGAAGTAGCCAAGAATAAAGGGAAGGAGAGTACCAGATCATGAAGAATGATGTCTAGGATGTGGTATCAAGACGTGAAGAGAAGTCTGTACTATAGAAGGAAAGATTCGTAGCAGGAGGCTTCTCATGGAAAGAAGGCATCGACTAAAAAGAGACATTTGCAGCCACTAGAAGTTAAGACACATGAGAGGCATAATCATGTGTGCAAAATTAAAGAAGGCCTTGTAGGAACTCAGAAGGAACCCATGGGATAAAACATACATGAGGATCTTGACAATCACCTAGAGTGATGAAGATCTTAACCTTTGCTACAAGGTTGAAGATGAAATCCTATAGAGGATGACAAGCTCACACATGGGTGAAAGAAGAAATTTTGAAAAGGTTCAAGATAGAAGATCTTGGTATCCAGTGACCCTACATGGATGCTTAGTAGTAGAGGAAGCTACTTGTCACTCCTCTACATAATGTTTCAATGCATAGAGTACGAAAGGAAAAGGGAGGAGGATGCTCCACTTCAGAGGGAGTGACTGTATAATATCTTGAGGTTCGACATGGTACGACAGGATGGACAGA
This sequence comes from Pseudotsuga menziesii, assembly GCA_001517045.1. Lineage (NCBI taxonomy): Eukaryota > Viridiplantae > Streptophyta > Pinopsida > Pinales > Pinaceae > Pseudotsuga > Pseudotsuga menziesii. The sequence continues at coordinate 40,330 of LPNX011197072.1, read as the reverse complement.
TTACTGATGACTTTAGGCTTTATTGAGAGTAAAAAGGATTCCAACCTTTACTTCAAGTTTGAAGGTGGAAGAGCAGTGATGCTCCTGTTATATGTCGATGACTTTTTATTGACAAAAAAGAGGAACTCATTAAAGTTGCAAGAAGGAGACTTGATGTCGAGTTCAAGATGAAGGACTTGGAAATGATACACTACTTTCTAGGCATGGAGGTGTGGTAGAATGCAGATGGAATCTCCTTGGGACAAGGGAAGTATGCAATAGAGATCCTGAATAGGTTCAAGATGATGTATTGAAATCCCATGAACACACCTATGGCATCAAACCTGAAGCTATTGAGTGTTGCTTCATCATAGTTGGTTAATGCCACGATGTATCGTTAGATGATTTGTTCCTTGATGTACCTGATGGATACGAGACCATATATTTTCTTTGCTGTGAACACATTGAGACATGTTCACCTGATGGTTGCAAAGCATGTAATGAGGTACCTGAAGGGTATAATTGAGTATGGGATCAAGTATGATACGAATCTGAAGATTAACCTAGAGGGTTAGGTGGATTCAGATTAGGAAGGAAGTGCCATTCATAAGAAGAGCACTTTAGGATGATGCTTCAGTATGAGATTAGAGAGGCGAAGTGAAGCTCCTATATGTGATCTAGATCAAGATCTATTAAAAGAGGGTGTTCTAGCATAGCCGATGAGACAGGTTGTCTGAGCATAAAATCCTAGCGAAGCTTGGAGGTGTTTCAAACATAAATGGTCCTATAGGTTGTCCTCGGATGTAATAGGTCATGGTGAAGCTCATAGGTTATCCTTGGACATAATCAGTCCTGATGTGATTCTATGCTAGAAATGGACAGAGTGAAGTTTGAGTACTTGAGGGAGATTCCTGCTATTCTCTAGATTGAGGTTCCTTCCAAGAGGAAGTGATGAGTCCGTGTGCCCTTCTGACACGGTGGTAGGATTGGTTCCTCCCATGGTTAGATATAAGTTTTTTTCCTTTTCTAACATGGGTTTTGTATGTGTTCCTCCCATGGTCATATGTGAGTGTTGGGCATGCCTTTCTAACATGGTTCTTCGATGTGTTCCTCCCATGGTCAGATGAAAGTGATAGGAAGGCCTTTCTTACATCATTCATTCCATGTTTAGATATAAGTGCTGAAGATGATGAATACCTACATGGAGGCTAGGCCTATAGCCAACATGAAAAAGGGTTGTCTCTGTACAACTTTCTATGACAAGAATAATTGAGAGATCGCATCATTTCATCAAGATAGCAGAAGCAATGATGTTGATGATGATCCAGTGATGATCCAAACTTGATGTTGATCCAGTGATGATCCAAAATTGATGTTTATTGTAACGTCCCTGACCCTCTGAACAGTGAAGAGGACACTACGATACATCAAATAATCTGGGTATCTAGCCCCATGAGCATGAAACATACATACATATAGTGCTGAAGCATGATACTTAAAACATAAAACATTTTATGAATCAAAACATATCAATAAACATTCATGTATATATAGATCAACATTTAACATGTATATCATCGTTCATCAATGGTAATTATAATTGAAGATACAAGTTAGGAAAGAATACTTATATTATGAAGAACTTGTTATGTAACCAGCTACGTCACTGTAACATTCCACCCAACCATAGGCCCGCGTGCTCTTCAATATCTCAGCAACGCTGCCACCCTCAAGCTAGGCATGATTCCCCAAGGAATAAGAAACTAACAGGCTTACACATAGCCAAGGATAACAACCCACAAGGGTACATAGTTCATCCAAGCCAACATAGTTGGGTTTATCAGGAGAACAATGGATCAGCCAAGCCAACAGAGTTGGGTTTATTAGTCCATCCAGGAGTTGGGAAAAGCTAATGCTAAGATGGTGCACCAACACCAGAATTGACTTGGCTTCTAGAACACCCACACACACCCAACACAAGGAAATCAATCATTTCTCTACAACGTAGTCCCTCAGACTCTGATCTCCCTTCCAGTGCTATTTAGGGGTTGTGGAGAAGAAAATTGACTCAATGGCTCTGTTTATGTGGTTCTCAACCCACCAAGATTATCAAGCATAACAGGCCCTCATTCACCACTCCAATGTAGTCTAAGGACAAAACCACTGCATGCAAGCAGCCAAACAACTATTCAAGCTTCTACAGGGAAAAACATAGTCAGTCCTTTATGGCAAACAACATCCCAAAACAACTATGAACCCACAGCAATTTCTCAATGCAATCGTGGCCAAACAGCAGTCCACACACACACACATGAACCCACAACACCCACTCCTCAATATGATCGCTATGAGACTTGCACAGACCATAAAATGGTAAGGGAACCGAGTCTCAAACTACACCTAATGGAAAAGGTCATTGGAAAACAAAACTGAGAAAGAAATTACGGCCACGACCCAGCAATAGAGTAGCAGTCTTTAGCTCACGATTTAGCGATTAAGGTTGTAACAAATGCCCAATACAGGAATGCATGGGGCAAATTGATTCTCTATATTAATGGAAAGAACACAACACACAGACTGACGATCGGTGATGAAACCACAATAGTCTAACAATGGTAGGAAACACCAACGCTCTGCGTGAGCAGGGGAATAATACTCACAGACTAGCAACACGTGAGAGATAGAGGGTGAACCCCAAACAAAGGAATGTGTATTTCTTTAACTCAGTCCATGTGAGGTGAATGAACAACCACCATTCAGTTAGTGGACAGATCATCCGAAATCCAGAAGGTGGTCATGGAGAGAGTGCGGGCGTGTGGGGAGAATGGCCATCATGGCGTAGTGGCCTTGCTGTCAGTGAATAGACGCCCCACTAACAATAGAAAAATGAAGGTGGTGGTTGGATGAGACAAGGGAGGGTGAGCGAAGAGAGTGGTGACACATGGATTCCCCTCCCATAGCTTAGGATTTAACTTTCCCCCCACCTTACCCTTAGGAAATCATGCTCCTTCTCAATTTAGTTGCCGCGAACATAGCTGGTTGGTTTGTTGAGTTAAAAAAAAATGCATAGTTACATGGTGACACAACTTAATATGTATGCTGCATGTCTCAATATGCCATCGATGACCATTTCAATCCAAAACATAGCATAACCAAATCATGGTGGGGCCTTTGCCTTTAGCTTCGCACTATGATTATTTACAATATGTGTATCATGTATATTAACACAAAACATGGTAAAAAATGGGGTATTACATTCCCCTCCCCCTTCAATAGCACTGTCCTCAGTGCTTTACAAAATTTGAACAAAAGTTACACTAGTACTGCCTCAGTGTTCTGCAGGATTGAACAAAAATGGATGTGCCAATTGCATGGCATCCTCCAACTCCCACATAGCCTCTTCAGGTCCATAATGCTCCCATTGCACCTTTACCTACCCTATGGCTTAGTTCCAGAGCATTGTGACCTTCCTGCTGAAGATGCGCATTGGATCAATTTGGAACTCTCCCTCGGGTTCCACCTAAATCACATCCCAATTTATCACATGGTTAGGATCATGTACATATTTCTTAAGTAAAGAAACATGAAAAAAATTATGAGCTCTAGTACTAGTAGGTAATGCAAGTCTATATGCAACAGGCCTGTTGAGGCCTAGAAATTCAGAGGCAACAACAGTAAGGGATTCTCCCCAGTCAACGTTCCCAACTAGCCCGTGACTGTTTGGTGTAGGGAATCCATCTAGTTTGCGGCCCACTCCACCGTATATATTTTTGTATTTTTTTTACTTTAAGTATGATATGCAAGTACCTATCTAAAATGCAGATTGATCAAGGATGCAAGGAGTGGTCACAATGTGATGCGCATGTTCTTACCTCTCGTCTTAAACTCTCATGCATCTAAAATCACTCACAACTAGAAAATACATACTAACTAAGCTGTCTCTAGAGAGAAAAATATTAATTCATGAGTAATGTAATACCGTTCACATGTTAAGGTAAATCATAGTTAGTTGTTCTTAGAACCAAACACATAAACATGAATAAAGATATACACAACAAGATAGCTCATCAACAGTTAAAACCTCCATTACTCATAGTGGAAATTATCACAGAATATACTAGAGAACATCCAGACAAAGACATAGGTTCAGAAAGTTAGAATGTTCTCACAATTAATGAAACACAGTCGAAAACAAAATAGTTCCCCTTCAACATTGTCCATTTTATCTCATTTGAACATTCCACATAGCACCTTCTCCTACAGGAAAAATTTGCAATTTCTTATTGTAAAACGAAGTAGTTCCTCTTACAAACAACAGCTCACAAGTTTTTCCAGGGAAAAATCCCCTTATTCCCTCTAAATTTCCTCTCTTTATACAAAAAACCCCCAAAACCTTTGGGTTCCCCCTAAACCCTGACCTTCTGGTTTTCCAGACCATTTTAATCTCACAGTTTTGTCAGTTTGTGAGTGCTCATGATTCATATAATGCATTACATTTTTGGATTTCAACTTATGAGGACTTCATAAAACGGGACCAGCTTAGTAACTACTGAACCTTTTCCAAAAATGGGGCCTTTGTTGCTATTGATTCTGCTTTGTCTTTTATTTGTCCCTTTTAAATCCATTGATTTCAAAACAAACTTTTCTTATCACTTTTTAGTCAACTTTCCTCAGCTTTGTCCTTTAACTACGTCTTCTCGCAGCAACAAATCTGAAGAATCTTCTGAGTTCACTTGTAGTTAAACAACATTTCATCATTAATTATGATTGCATATTTTCAATAAACTTAAACCATACCAACAACACAAACTGATTCTCAAAATGAGACTCTATACTGCACTCTTGTTGCGAAAGCCCTAACATGAATAAAAAACTAACCAACGTCCGCACAGGGTTTAAAAATTCACAAGAAGGCACGGAAAACCTTATAGGCGGCTTGAAACACTGATACATTAGCCGAAAAGTATTACTTACATCCATAATGGTAGGTTTCAGAAGGACAACGAGTTCCGTAGGACCGTTAAGCCTATCAGAGTCGGAAGAACTAAATGCCAACGCATCGGGCGGTAAAGTTCCCTGTCGGTGAATGGAATGACATCAACGTCAGAAGGTTAGAAAATTATGAAGCAACAATAGTGTAAGATGAAAATACTATGGGCATCGTGGTAAAAATACAAAAAAGATGAAACCCAGACAAAGCATCAGTGAGCGGAGCAGTTATATGTTAAACAGTTAGTTCGCTCGGGAGCCGCAATGGCGGAAAGGAAACAAACTATAGCCTTCGATCAAAACCATAAAATTTCTGATAAGGCATAGAAATCATCATGAAACGTTAAGTGTTTGGAAAACATAAGGTCATGCAGTGGCCCAAAAAGTGGCTTCACAAAATCAAACAACCCCGACCCAAAATTCGTTCAACTTCCGATAATGCAAACAAGTCAAAACAATACAACACAACATCGGAGAAATCAAAGACTATCCTGCGGAATGCTCATTGTTCAGCTTCCGCAACAGAGGCTCCCTAAGGAAACATGACTCTGATACGTTGTTTAAATGGCCTCTGAAATAGTGGCTAACATGAGAAATAAGCTTCCGAGAACAAAGCAAAAAATCACAGCTCAAAGGGAAAAAACCAAACTCTAAATTCCACAACCACAGTAGTTTCAAACATAAGCAATTTTCTGAAAAGCATGGAGAAAGTTAACCTCAAAATAGTCCAAAATTATAGAAAAAGGAAAACAAAATAGAGTTCATGGATCCAAACGATTCTAGGCAATGCTAAAAATTATCAAGGGGATCCAAAATTTTGAAAATTTGGGGAAACACTTGCAACTGCAACAATTGGCGACTACTTGGTGGACCTAGATCTTCAGACAATTATTTCTTGAGTAACAGACTGTTTAACAACAAACGAACATGTTGAATTCTTCTAGATATTTGGATTTCTCAAATGGAAAATATATGTACTTTTAATCATTGATGATATTCCAATTTAGGAGAGTGGAAACCAATATTTTCAAGTCAAGATAACTCTTTTGAGGCCAGGAAGATGAGTTTCATTTGTTACCTCTGTCTTCAAGTAGCTTCCAGCTTGGACACCACAAGATTGTAGCATATGGTAAACATAAATATTCATTTGTTCCTCATTCCCATGCCATTTTGCACCTTTTGTGCTTTTGAACTTTTGTCCTTTTCATATGAGTCCTCCTGCATGCCTTTCTTTCTAAAATTTTTGATTCAGGCTCCTCTATCCATAGTGTCCTCTTGTGTGAGATATGTATTCAATTTTCAGCTCACAGATGGAGAGGAACTTTTGGCAATTTAGTACTTATATGGTTCAGTATTTTGTTTTGATACATAATGCTTTCATAGGAGCTTTCGACTCTTATCTGCCTTTTGGCATTCAATTCTTGGCATGGGATCATTTATATATAATATAATGTTTACCCTGCTTTCTTTCCATGGGCCCTTTGCTGTCACTCCCTAGGAAATTTTAAAATGTGAGATGGACGGAGCCTCAAAATAGTATTCCAGACCTTTGATTCTAGTTTATTTTACAAGGATTAAGCAGGACTTCAATGTGTTCATAGCCATTCGGGAAAAATGCTAAAATAGAAGAAATTCTTCCAGATAAACAATAATACACAGTCTTACACCAAAGAACTTTAATCATTCCAGAATTCTAATGTTCTCCATGCAACCAAGAGTTTGCTTCCTTTTATTGAAATCAGTCAAATCTAAACTAAAACAAAACAGAACTACATAAATCAAAGTAAACAACCAAGTCAAATTATTTATATACAAGATAAAAGAACAAAAACAAAACTCAGGAAAAATAGGGTTTGAGAACTGAACCATTTACTAGTAAGTTCTCTTCCCAACCTTGTAAATCTTGCAATTTATAGGTTGAGGGGCCAAGCTTTGCCGCAATATGGAAAGGTCCTACCCATAATTGTTGAAATTTTGTGTGTTTTCCTTTCTCATCATGGGGATGGTCCCACTTGAGAATTAAATTTCCCACCTTGAAATCTTTTGTTCCAGCCTTGTGTTTATCAAACCATCTCTTTACTCCCTCTTGTTGTTGTTTAAAGTGTTCTCTGGCCTTAGATTGAGACTCTTCTACCTTTGGGAGATTATATATCCTCATTTGCAAGACTTCATTATCTGATCCTATGGATTCTTAAGCAATTATGGAAGAGGGTAACATGATATTGGGGGGTAGAATGGCCTCTTTCCCATAAACAAGGGTATATGGGGACACACCTAACGAAGTATTCGAGGTGACCCTATCATCCCATAGAGCATTTGGTAACGTTGAGTGCTAACTCCTCTAATTTTCTATCACTGTCTTTTTTAAAATCCTAATCAGATTCTTGTTTGTGGATTCAGCTAAATCATTTCCCTGTGGATAGTAACTAGCAGAGTAATGCAACTTAATTCCTTTCTCATTAGAAAATGTAGTTAATATAATGGAGGAAAAGTAAGTAGCATTATCAAAAACTAAAGAAATTGGAGCTCCAAACCTCATCATAATATGGTCTTGCAAAAAGGCCATGACTGCATCTTCATTTACTTTACGCAATGGAATGGCTTCGACCCACCGAGTGAAGTAGTCGATTTCTGTCAGAATATACTTGTGTTGTAGAGAATAATTTGGCTTTATCTCCCCAATGATATCCAACCCCCATTGCTCAAAATTCTCTATTATCATCACAGGCTTTAACGGTCCTGCTGCTTTAGCTTGTCTTCCACCACACATTTGACAAATGTCGCACTTTATGACATGGGTGTGTGCATCTTTGAACAGCATGGGCCAATAGTATCTGGCTCTAAGAATTTTATGAGCTGTAGTATCTCCAAAAAAATTTCCTCCAGCAGGCCCATCATGTAAATATATCAGTACCTTCTTTGCATCTTCTTTCTCTAAGCATCTAAGAAGAACTCCATCATAATTCTTCCTCAATAATATTCCCTCAATAATTTGATATGAGGCTGATTTAAGATGCAGTGCTCTTCTTTTCTTAGAATTCCAATGTTCTGGTAACAGTCCTGCTTGAAGGTAATGCACAAGGTCTTGATACCAAGAGTCCGGAGCTATGAAAAGAGGACATACATCCATCAAATGTAACTCAGCTTCATCTTCCTAGTCATGTTCTTCATTGTATTTACTTCCAGTCATAAGTTTGCACAATCATTGCCCTTTGACTATGGAGGTTGGCTTGAATTTGAGTTCATACTCCTGTAGATCCATTACCCAGTTGCCTCTCCTTTCTCCTAGTTGCTTTTGTATGAAAAGAGACCGCACAGCTGGGTGTGGAACTATTACCTTTGTCCAGTTCTTCAGTATATATGGTCTGAATTGTTTCACTGCTTTGAACACTACGTAAGTTTTTTTATCCACAGTAGGGTAATTCAATTCAGCCCCTTGCAGACTAGTGGTCATAAATGATATGGAGAACTCATCTCCCCCATCTTCTTTCTGGGTCAGCACAGTTGCTAGTGAATCATCAGAGGTGAAAGTGTACAAAATAAAATCTTTATCAAAATATGGAATTTTGAGGGAAGGTGCATGCGCAACAACTGTTTTAATATTACTGAATGCGTTCTTCTCTACATCGGTCCATTTGAACTGTACACTTTTCTTTACCATTTGCTGCAAAGGTTTAACAATTTGAACGAAATCTGGCACAAAACTTCGCACGAAGTTTATTGTCCCCATAAATGATTGCATGCCCTTTTTATTATGGGGCAATGGAATCTATTCAATGGATTTGATCCTTTCTGGGTCTATGGACATCCCCTTCTTAGACACCACGTGACCCAACAACTTACCTTCTGTAACAACAAACACACACTTCTTGGGGTTTAGTGAGATACCATATTTCCAGCAGCGTTCAAAAATCTGCTTTAGATGAAATGTGTGTTGCTCTCTTTTCTTCGAGAATATCGTGATGTCATCGAGGTATACTACAACACTGCGGCCAATCATACCACAAAAAACTATGTCCATGGCCCTCTGAAAGGTAGCTCCAATGTTTATGAGCCCAAAAGGAATCCTTCTGTAAGCAAAATTTCCCCACCTGGTCCTGAATGTCATTTTTAGTCTGTCTTCTTCGGCTACTAATACTTGATTGTAGCCTCAAAATCCACCTAATAAAGAGAATAGTTTAGAACCTGAAACCATTTGTAGTATTTGCTCCATGGGTGGAACAGGATAATTGTGTTTATCTGAAGCATGATTTAAGTTTCTAAAATCCACACATAACCTGATTTCTCCAGATTTCTTCCTCACTGGTACCAAATTTGAAACCCATTCTGAGTGTCTAACCTTAAAAATGATTCTAGCATCCAATAATTTCTTAACTTCACTTTGGATTAGAGGTTCCAATTTTGGATGCATTTTTCTTAAAGGATGCTAATAAGGTTTGATCCCAGATTTGATGGGGATAACATGCTGGATAATGCTGGTGTCATATGTCTTCAGATCTTCATACGTCTAGGAAAAAACATCTTTGGATTGCTTGAAAATAATGATGAACTTATCCCTTTCAGCTGGTGAACAACATTTTCCAAGATTCACATATTTAGGCTTCATCTCAGTCCCCAAATTAATCAACTCGAACTGTAGAGATGAGCTATGAGTCTTCACATTTGCTGGTCTTCTAAAATTTTCATTTAAATCAAACATCCGTTCTAAATTTTTGACTCCCTTAGGAATGAAATTATTGAATTTCAGCTCATCTTGATGTTCTTCATCATCAATAATAGTCCCTTTGAATTCCTCGTCATTCATTAAGCATTCTATAATCTGCTGATCATCATCGAACACTCGTAGATTGGTAATCATACATTAGAGGAAATTTCAACTCAAAATGGGCCTTTTAACTTTTATTCAAATTCCATGTCATCATGTGTTAGCTAATGAAATTGCTTTAAATTTGAAATACCGTATAGGTCTTAAACACTTTTTAATATAAATTTGGGGATAGGTATCATAAAAAAAACTACTTTTTTTGTTTGTATTTTTGACATATCTCCCTGTGTTTTTACTCAAATTTTGATCGAGAGAGCTCCTTGGATGCGGAATTAAATTCCGCATCCAACGAGCTCTCCCGATCAAAATTTGAGTAAAAACACAGGGAGATATGTCAAAAATACAAACAAAAAAGTAGTTTTTTTCTTTTCTTCCTCCAAAATTAATAAATATTATTTTATTATTTTAACTATTATTTTATTAGTTCATTTTAGGAGGCCCATTTTGAGCTGAAATTTCCTTTAATGTCCGGAACCAAGGCCTGAAAAACAATTCAATAGAGCACCGATTATTAGAGGGCACAAGCCTCGCAGCTGATGTGTCCAACAAGTCAGCTGTTGCATTCTTAAGTCTTGGAATCGATACAATGTTAAATGCATTAAAACATTTAAGTAAATCCCATACTTCATTTTGATAAGCTTTTAAATGAGGAGAAATGCAATGTATTTGATTCTGAATTTTTTTTACAATTATTTCAGAATCTCCAAACACTTTTAGATTATTTGCCTTTAATTCAATTGCTTTCCTTAACCCTTGAACCAACGCTTCATATTCAGTTGTGTTATTGGTACATTCAAACTATAACCTACATGAAAGAAAATGTTTGTTTTTCATAGGGTCAATCAGGACACAGCCGGCTCTGGATCCCTCTAAAGTTTTAGAACCATCAAAGAAAAGCGTCCAAAAATTGCTACCTACTACTGCATGAGAACTATCATCTACATCTACAGCTAAGTCTACTATTTTACAAACGATTTCATCAGCCTGTGAAAACCGAAGGAGATTAGGCTGAGTGTCTGATGTATTGTTGGCTTCTTCCGCTTGATAATTTACCGGTTCTAACTCAATCAAAATAGTTTCCCAAAACAGGGTCCACTGGTTCATTTTTTTCTTCGAACTGAGTAACATTATGTTTCATGTGGGGCTCCCTCAACACTTTAATCTGATTTGGGATTCCTTTATATGGCATCCATAGATGTGACCAGTCTGAGGAAAAATATCCGTTCATCTTAGCCGACCAATCCCTGCTCAAAACAAGTCCATAATCTTCCAGTATGTCAGCCACCACAATATCAATGACTTGACACACCTTATCATTGGAAGATAAGCGAACGAGAACATCCTCCATTTCTCTAATTACCTTCACATTCGTTCTATCCAACTGAACAACGTTCGAGGTAGATGATTTAGGTTCTCCATTTATCTTTTTGTAGAATGACAGTGGCATGACATTGACCGATGCCCCTGAGTCTACTAGGAAGTTATGCACGTTATGGTTGAAGATTTCAAAGGTAAGGAGAAAAGGAAGATTCTTACTTTTAGGCTTACCTCCCATACTTACTTCACCAATTTATTCTTCTTGAGGCTGATTGTCAGTGGGAAGCCTCTCCTTTGATGCTTCAAGCACTTTTAATAGCTTTTCTTTTTGCTATGGCACATTGCACATTTCAAATAATGAGATGTTTTCGCTCACCTTCTTGATATCCTCCACAATGTCATACTCCATCTTATGTTCAGTGAGATTTGATCTAACATTATTTTCTTCATTGGGATTCATAGGCATGTGAATCTGTCCAGGATTTTGACTGGTGATGGTAAACTCCGGAATTTTATTAGCTGAGGAACTAATTTGGAATTTATTAACATTATTTTGAAGTCTTTTGATCTTGGGGAGAATAAGACTATTTTCCTTAATCAACCCCTCATGTCTCAGATCATTTTCTTCCTCAGCATCAAACAAAGATACACAGTCCCATAAAGCCATGGCTTCATCTTCCTGTTTTTCTATTGATTTACTGTTGTCTTTCCTTTCTTCATCGTTGTTTTCAGTTAACTTGGAATCTAAAAGTTGATTCATGACCAACGTCATTGAATTTATCCATTGAGGACAATTCTTTTCATAATGGGGTTGTTGGTGGAAAGTACAAAAGTTATCCATTCCTACCTCTGTTAAGTTCATAGATGCGGGGCTGTGAGGAGAAGGTTGGGATTGATTGTTATCTTCCCTTTTCTTGTAATAAGGCTTCTAGAACTTTTGGGCTTCCTTCTCCTTTTCCAAGTCTATGATTCTGTTAGAAATCTTCTGCATCATTTTTTCCATTCCTTCGAAATCTGGTGATTGCTCGTATTTAGGCTTAGTAAACAACAAATCTTTCCTCCTGACATTTTTTTCTCCTAACCGTTCAGGATAATCTTCGATACTTTCCCTTTTAGCCTCTACTTTTTCTGCTTCCTCATAAGTCTTAGCTAGCATAGGTTTGGCCTTCATTTTGGCAAACATGGCCAACTCGGGCCCTAGAGCTAGCTGAGGTATAATATTCAATCAAGACTTTATCCGAGGGTTTGTCGGCTTCAGAAAAATTCTTAAGATAGGCTACGAATATTTGGGTAAAACTATGCACCTTGTTGGGGCTCTGACCCTAAAGGTCCTTAGTTTTGGTAACTCCACGGTTTTTGTGGAAGTGTAAGTGGAGTTATGGCCTAAAATAGTCTTAGGGGTGTCGCGGGTGGGTCGAAACCCCCCTTTTTGTAATTAACACTTGGGTTAAATCCAGGGTTAGGGTTTTTGGCGCCCATGGTGTAAATCCATGGTTTTGTAACAGTGCGCTATATAAATAGGCACTTATGTAAAGAATTAGGGTTAGGTATTTAATGATTATCTTATGAAGCTAATGTAATGCGAAGATAAGAGATTGCATAAGGGTTTTTGTAAGAAGGTTAAGTCCCAGCTGTGTGCGTGGACGACCTCTGCAGCTGTGTGCGCAGAGGGGTTTTTGGTGAAAAGGAATATCTGCAGCTATGTGCACAGAGGCCTGCTGCTGTGTGCGTAGAGGCATGCTATTGTGTGCATGGATTTGAGGACTGAAAGGATCTGCAGCTAAGTGCGCAGATCAGAACTATCATTTTAGTTGTAAAGAGTTGAATAAAACGTAGTTCTGTGGACGTAACCCCTACACTGGGGGTGAACCATGTTACATCTGGTGTTGTGGTTCATTTGTGTTGATTTCTTATTATATTTTATGCACTACTAAGTAAATAACTGATAAATTAAGATTGTTGTTAATAACTAGCTTCACTGTGAATTCCCAGATAAGGGCTGTGCAAGTAACTGTTTGTTTATCTAACTGCAAAGCTACATAATTGATAATACAAGCATTGTGTTACGTGATTATTAATAGTTAAAGACTAAAGGTACAGTAAGATTCTCTCTTCTGCTTGTAGAAACCTAATTCTACGGCACCCCATAGCTATTTTGGGTGAGACTATAGCCTGTTCGCAGGCTGCTACCGAAAGGGCCAACACTGTGGGTCTTTTGTTGGTGCGAAGTTAAAGGTAAAACCTGGGTCTTCCCAATTAGCCCAACAAATTGGTTCCATTGCCGGTTGAACTCAGTATCTGTTGAAGAGGGATCTACGTCGTACCTCGAGGGCTAAGTTTTGCCGACCCTCTGTAAATGAAATTGGTGATTGGATCGAAGTGACCTATTTAAAGTTTGCAGAACAGGAAAATAAAGATCCCCGTCGTAGCACGGAACAATTTTTGCAAAGGTACGTCTTTTCTAATGTTCACGAAATTTTCTTTGGTACTATACACATAGAGTTGCACCAATGGTTATCCAGGTTAACAGAAAGGAGGAAGAACTTCCAAGGAAACTAGTTTCCTCCCTGGACCCCCGCAAGAATCGCTATCTTGAAAAGAGTGAACAACATGATCTCGCGAGCCGTGGATTTCTGGACTGCACGAACTCTCGAAGCATTTGTGACGGAGTTCGCCATCGACACAAGTACCTCCTTTAGCGAAGCTGAACGACAATTTTTCAAAGGACCAAGGGGTAAGTACTTGAACCTATTTAGTTTTAATATTAAAATACTATTGGCTGAAAAAGGAATCTTGCTTATAGAATCAGATTGTTAGATCTAGTATTGCTAACCTATGATTGGAAGTGACTGGGACTTCGATGAGCAAAGTGGTTTGCTGCAAAGCGGTAAAAGATATAAGAGAGATTTCGGCTCCTCTACTGAGTATACCCCTTTAAGCTTTGAAGCCTCTGAGTCCGTCGAGGCCCCCTCTGTTAGAAACCCTCTGATAACCCCGCAGCAGAGACCTATTATCCCCGAGAACCTGTCGCAGTCTGAAAGTAACCCTAGCCCGAGTATCCCTTTCGTAGGTCAGTCTTCCCCAGCTAGTTCAAACCCTTCCTCCCCCCTATATCCCAGATGGCCCATGTTCATGATGACATCAAACTACCGGTTTTTAAAGGAACTGGGTCAGAAGATCCAGAACAGTGATGGTTTCTATGCAAAGCTGTGTGGACCGCAAAGAACATTACGGACATAGATGTTCGATGAGAGCAGCTGATCACTTCTTTCAGAGACCGATCCCTAACTTGGTTTATGAAGTTTGCTAGCACGCAGAATCCTATCTTGGCTGACATCAAATCAGCACTGATCCGAGAATTTAAGAAACCTAAATCAGAGTCGCAGTGCATCACTGAGTTAAAAGAAATTCAGCAGCAGCGAGGTGAATCTGTGTGGGACTTTGATCAGAGATTCAAAGTTCTTCTTGACCAAGTTAGCTTCACGATTGGACCAGCACAACATAAGGACTGGTTTATCGCAGCATTATTACCTCACATCAGAGCTCCACTCATGCAACAGAAGGTTGCTGATCAGCAAGAGGCCTTAGAGATTGCCATAAAGCTTGAAACTACACCTGTCGAAGATAATTCTAGCATAGCTCAAATTCAAGTGCAGCTCACGGAGATGAGTTTAGAGCTTCGCAACATGAAAAAAGGGAAATCCACCTGCAAAGCGGTATGGTGTATACGTTGTCGAATAGAAGGCCACGTCAAGGACCAGTGTCCGGTGCTGAGAAACTATTTGAATACTGACACACCAAACCCGTTGAATCCTAGTGTTCTGTACTGTGAGATCTGTCAAACTACTGGCCAGCATCGACCGAAAGACTGCTATCTGTTACATAGGTATGTTCAAGTCCCGAAGAACCCTTACTGTAAATTCTGTAAGTCAGTAGGCTACAATGAAGATGAATGTCGCAGCTTCGACCTTATGAGGGAGCAGACCTTCTACCTGGATGCACAAGGCAATGATGAATATGGTTACCGAGGTGGTCGAGGCAGTTTTAGAGGCTGTGGTTGTGGTATGCCTGGACGAGGTCGAGGTCAAGTTATTTGCTATAACTACAATCAGGCAGGACATCTAGCTCGAGACTGTCAAAACCCAACCACGACATGCCGATACTGCAGAGCAGTCGATCATGTCATCGAGCAGTGCCCACAGTTGCTAGCTAAAATTCAAGAAAGGAATAGGAAACCTAGTCTGAGTGTCCAGTTGATTGTTGTAGAGCCACGACCAATCCCAGCTGTTAATGTGGTTACAAGAAGTGGAGCTATGACAGATGTGCAGTGTCCTGTGAAGCAACCTGACGAAGCTTGGGTTCACAAGGCCGTAGACAAAACTCCAGCATTTGATGTTCGACGAGAAAAAGAAACTTTTTTGGAATCCAGACAAGACTTTGCTGATCCAGATTTGCCTGCAGCAAACAAGCAGCATCAACAGTTGCAATCCCAGGAAGACTCACAAGGCCAAGTAAGTACTCTATCATCGTTTTTACAGAGTTGCATCAAATTGTTAAGAAATCAGAATGCCTTAAATAAATTACAAAAATTTATTCAGTCTTGCGAACCTCAGCAAAGCCTTGGTAAGGAAAAAGCTGTCATTAGAATTAGAAGAACTACAAGAGAGATGAGACTACATGCTCAGATAGGAGAATATGACATGAAGGATATTATTCTAGATCTGGGTTCAGAAGTCAATATCTTAACTAAACAGACATGGGAACAAATGGGAAAGCCCACCCTTGACTGGTCCCCTATCCAATTGAGATTAGCCAATCAGCAGAGGATTCTGCCTTTAGGAAGATTCCCTAGAGTACCAGTGGATATAGATGGAGTCAGCACTGTAGCAGATTTTGAAGTTATTGAGATCATTGATGACAGTAACCCTTATCCATCTTTGCTAGGAATTGAGTGGGAAATAGATAGTGATGTGGTTATCAATCTTAAAAAGAGACAAATGAATTTTGAAGGGAAGGGATTGAGAGCTATACTACCATTGGATCCTTCTCAAGGAGAAAGATATACGGAGCCAGTCAGAGAGGAAGATCGGGATATTCTGGACCACATCTATAATATCACAGCTAAAGAAGAAGATTATGTCGAGCCTAATGCCGAAGGTGTAATGGATTGGCAATGTGATAGCTCCTGCATGTCTGAATCAGATGATGGTCTAGAGAATTGGCAAAATCGACTATACGAGCTACATGGCCATCAGTGCACACGAATTACCAAATATCTTAGATGCCTTAGTGCACAGGCCAAAGATTTTCCTACATATGATGGGTTGACAGACCCAGGAAAATTTATTGTGCAGTTCTCAGAACAAGTGCCAGAATCAAAGAGAATGCAGACTCTGGAAGTAGCATTAAGAGCTACAGCAGCGAGATGGTGGAATGGCCACAGGAAGTATATTCACAGTTGGGAAGCTTGCCAGAAATTTCTACTCCTCAGATTCATAGACCAATATCAAGAGGTGCGAAGCAAGTTCAATGGGCAGAATAGTCCTCAGGAACATTTGAAGGAATGTTATGCAGCATGGGAACATGTACCTCGCGAGGAATGGGTGCATAAGTTTGTGCACACTTTGGAACCTATAGCAAAAAACTGGTATATGAAGGTCGAGCTTCAACACGGTACTGTAAGTTGGGATGATCTTGTTGATATTTTTATGCTTACATTTTCTATTAACGAAGTTTTCCCTACTTTAGATGCAGATGTCAGACTGATCCATGACAAGGCATTTGATGATCAAGAAAGAACTGAGTACCAAACTAAGGAGCAGAATCAAGAAGTTAGTGCACCAAACCTAACAGCCCCATCGCAGATCTTACTAGGACAGACCACAAATCAATGTTATGCCAAGACTTCTCGTTGTGATGAAGCTAAGATAGTGATTTTTCCGAAGCACAAAAATACGGCGAAGCTTAAAATCCGGCCATTGGAAAACAACCAAATTGATGCCATGGGCATTTTAATTACCTTAATTGTCTGTACTAATGAGATCATGGAAAATTCAGTACCGATCGGACAAGATTTTTATCAGATTTGGTGCCTTAAATGCATCGTCCTAACAGATTTGATTGATAAAGTGTATAAGAAGATCCCTAAGTTGGAAAAAATCGCATTTTGCATTTCCTTGACACTTACGAGTGAACCCATGACAGACGAATGAGAGCTTCAGGATCTAGTAAGAGAGTTCGAATAGAGGGGTCTGCAGAGTCATTTCGATCTCCCACATACCTCTGCACCCCGTGAAGAAGCTCACCCAGCACCTCCACGGCCGATGCAGACATGGTCTGCCAGGAAAAAGTTTAAACTTGAAGTTCGTTCTAAGCGGAAAGAAGACCGACACAAGCAATCAGGGAAAACATCAGGGACTCACCAAATGGACCCACCTAGTTCATTACAGGTCCCGATTGGAGGAGATGAGCACATTGCACCACTGCATCCACCGTATCTCCAGCCTGTTCGGCCAGGCATCCAGCCACCCCGGCGGACAAAGCAGTTTACATTAAGCACGCCCTCGCTGCCACCGGGTTTACAGCTGGTTGGAACCATGACAGGAAAAATAGACCGGCTTAAGTATGCCGACCATGACACAAATGATCATAGAAAGTTTCCTCAGTTCACACCTTATCAATACTTGCATCACGTCAAATACCTAGACAATGGAGCGACACTATTGGAAGTGTGACAGTGGGATGTCGGCTTGGACACAGCTGGCCTACTAAAAATGCTTGATGTTCCTCATTTTGGGTGCAGCACATAGGTGACCGTCGTGGTTAAGTAGCTGCTAGCATTAGTACATGACGGCCACTTGTGGATAGGAGACAAGCAAATTCCTATCAATGCCGAGCTCATTCATAAGATCACAGGATTACTGATATCAGGGCCTGATCCACGCATTGAATTTCCATCAAAACATGAGGATAGGAAGCTCGCGCAGAGCATGAAGGACCGTTTCGGCCTGACCAAGGGGAAACGAGGGTATCACACTTCCATGATTGAGGACCAGAACATCCGCTTCACAGCTGAGCTCTTAGCGTGCAAACTCCTGCAAAAGTGCAAGCCCAATGAAGTGCCTGCCCCAGTTATCAGAATCGCTATAAACTGCGCTGAGGGTTACACTTACAACTGGGCCGCATACCTCGCGAGGGAATTCCTGGAATATGCCCGTGATGCGCAGGAAAAAGGTAGACCCTTTCATTATTCCTGGCTATTAATACTTATTGCACTAATTGGGTGGAAAGAACCCACTGAGGCTCAGTTCATGGAGGCACCCCCAGGCATGCTGGGTGCAGTAAGGTACACATCCCTCTGGATGTTGCCGGACAAAGCATCTCAGTAGATGATGAACATTATGTTTGCCTTTTATGGCATGAGTATACACTATGAGATCTTGTGAACATGATGACTTACCAATGAGTTGTTCTCTCAATATGAAGGTGTCGCGAACTTCAGTGTCGACATGCATCATGTTTTCATTCAAGCCCGTGCAGATCCAACACATCAGTGGTTTAAGTTACCATATGTAGTAACCAAAGCAGACATCCTGGGCATAGTTCAACAGTGGCCGACTGACTGGTTGAAAGATGCAGGAAAAAAACCCACCATTCCAGTTCCCCCTGTTACCAATACAGGCGCAGGTACCAGTCAGACGCAGCAGAAAAACCCACTAGAAGACAGTGAAGACCTAAGTGACTCGCAGCAAGATGGAAATGACCAAGGTGGAGATGGCGACCATGAAGAAGAGGATGAGGATTTGGTCAAAACTCTATCAGATCTTAATCAATCAGCTAAGCACAAATCGCCAGAGGTAGAGGAGGTAACCAAGCCTCAGTCTTGCAAGAAGAAAAAAGCGTCGAAGGACAAAAATCTAGACTAAGGAGTCACTGTGACACTGGAAGAGCTTGAGCAAGCTCTCGACAAATCTACTGAAACACTAACTCAAAAGTGGTCACAATTCGTGGATTTGCATCTTGCTGCGCTCATGGGCGTAGCGAACAGGGTGTCAGAGCTGAAAGACTTAGCAACAAAATCAGCAACTAATACAGCGACAAGTAGTACCCCAGCATCCGTGCAGTAGGATATGAGGCAATGGCCGACCAGAGATAACAGGGGCCAAGTGTCAAGCGTAGCTCTAATACTGACTGATGCAGATTCCCGGCCGCAGATGAGTATGACAGTTGGGATCGATTACACCAAGCTGTCTATGACAGAATTGCACCTCTTCCAGTTAGCCATCACAAAGGAAATCCACGCACAAGATCACTATTCTCAAATCTAGTTGGAAGACACCATGAAGCAAAGCCAGAATCTCACAGCAAGGCTGGAAGAAGTTGCACAAAAGAAGAAAGAGGATGAACATAAAAGAGCTACACTGGCGCGAGCGCTGGATGAGGCATGTCCGAGTCTTCCTAACTTCGACATCCAAGACGAAGAGAACCTAGAGCAAAGAATTTCCAAGCTGAGAGACTATGCCCAACAGTCTCGCAGTGAAATTGAAAAGTTAAAAACAGAACACCAGAATCAGATTGTGGAGCTTCAACTTCGCATCCCTCTAGAAACTCCACCTGAGGTCCAAGAACAGCGCCACAGGGACATCCAGGCCTCAGCAGCAAAAATATCAGATATTGTGGGTAGCGCAACAAAGCTGCTGGAAGACAGTATCGAAGCATGGGAAAACCTACAGGACCACCCAGATATAGGTAAGGTACAAGAAACCATCAATCTGCGACAGGCAGAATTAGATGCAGTCAGAGCAGAAATTAAGACGCTGCCTCCTATGCAGAAAATGGCTAAGGTGAAGCAAAGCAAGGATCTCCAACAGGAAATTGACTCCTGTAGGATGAAGGTAACACTACTGGAAAATTCGCTGCAGCCACTTGTTGATGAAGCATTGGAATTGAGCAATGCTGCGGAGAGTCAGCTCAAAGTTTTGAAGACTTATGATACTTTTGTGCAGGAAAAGGCTAATGAAGTATCATCCTCAGTGTTACAAGAATTGGTGGAAAAAGAGAAAGTAGCTGATGACATTATACACAACCTCAACAATCATTTCCATATCCTTGCAAAGAAGATTCTCCCACCAGAAGAGTTGCAGAGTGCCTCGGGATGGGCCACAAGTGAGTCTTAGGGGCCTGTTGGGGCTCCGACCCTAAAGGTCCTTAGTTTTGGTAACTCCACAGTTTTTGTGGAAGTGTAAGTGGAGTTATGGCCTAAAATAGTCTTAGGGGTGTCGCGGGTGGGTCGAAACCCCCTTTTTTGTAATTAACACTTGGGTTAAATCCAAGGTTAGGGTTTTGGGTGCCCATGGTGTAAATCCATGGTTTTGTAACAGTGCGCTATATAAATAGGCACTTATGTAAACAAGTAGGGTTAGGTCTTTAATGATTATCTTATGAAGCTAATGTAATGCGAAGATAAGAGATTGCATAAGGGTTTTTGTAAGAATTTTAAGTCCCAGCTGTGTGCATGGACAACCTCTGCAGCTGTGTGTGCAGAGGGGTTTTTGGTGAAAAGGAAGATCTGCAGCTGTGTGCATAGAGGCCTGCTGCTATGTGCGTGGCTTTGAGGACTGAAAGGATCTGCAGCTGAGTGCGCAGATCAGAACTATCGTTTTAGTTGTAAAGAGTTGAATAAAACGCAGTTCTGTGGACGTAACCCCTACACTGGGGGTGAACCACGTTACATTTGGTGTTGTGGTTCATTTGTGTTGATTTGTTATTATATTTTATGCACTGCTAAGTAAATAACTGATAAAGTAAGATTTCTGTTAATAACTAGCTTCGCTGTGAATTCCCAGATAAGAGCTGTGCAAGTAATTGTTTCTTTATCTAACCACGAAGCTACATAATTGATAATACAAGCATTGTGTTACGTGATTATTAATAGTTAAAGACTAAAGGTACAGTAAGATTCTCTCTTCTGCTTGCAGAAACCTGATTCTATGGCACCCCATAGTTGTTTCGGGTGAGACTGTAGCCTGTTCGCAGGCTGCTGCCGAAAGGGCCAACACTGTGGGTCTTTTGTTGGTGCGAAGTTAAAGGTAAAACCCGGGTCTGCCCAATTATCCCAACACACCTTCTCTTTTATTTCTTTATTTAAGGCGCATATTCCTTTCATAAGAGCTGCATGAGTTTTTTGGGTTGCATATTTACTTCTAAAAATCCTTTCAAAGGTATCCCAATCAGGGATAGAATTGGCAGGCAAACCAAAATACCATGATGCTGTTGTTCCTTTAAGTGTGTGTGGAAAAAGTCTACAAACCACATCCTCATATTCCCCAGCCTTTAATCCTTCTATTGCTAGATATAAACTCTGCAAGTGGTCATCTACTAACATCTTCTCATTTGGATCAAAATTGGGCAGCATCTTTTCAAAATATTGAGGTAAATCATGCAAAGGAGGTGTTAAGTTTAAACGTGATCTGGATTTCCAAGAAGGTGGTGGATTTCGTGGGTTGGGTGGCTGATTTACGTTCACGCCTACCATGAGTCTTGGTGGAGAGTGAGGTGGTAAATGAATAGGAGTGTGAATAGTAGAACTGTAAGGAGTATCCAGGCCTACTTGATTCAAAGGCTCTACAACTTCCTGTAATGATACTTCTACTAATTCTTCCCAATCTCCCATTAACACTGAATCTTCCAATATAGGACGATATTTCTTTTTATATTCTCTTTTGGGAAATTTAGGGATGATGGGTAATCCTCCAATCTTCTTCATGTATGCCCTAGTGTGTCTTCTCAGATCATTAACAACTTCATTGTCCACATAATACAAATTTTCTCTACCTTTCTCTTTAGGAATTGGATTGGGAAACAGATTGCCTTCTGAACTGTTACCAGTGAAATGATCTCGGGAAAACGGGTTTCCTCAGCTAGCCATGCACTGGAAGCCCTTCTTCTAGCACCATAATCTGTTGAGGCCTGGAAATTCGTAGGCAACAACAGCAAGGGATTCTCCCTAGTCAACGTTCCCAGCTAGCCTGTGACTGTTTGGCATAGGAAATCCATCCAGTTTGTGGTCCAGCTACTGTAGGTCAAGTAACAAAAATAAAACGTTTTATTGGTTGCGGCCCGGTCCACCGTATATATTTTTGTATTTTTTTTACTTTAAGTATGATATTCAAGTGCCTATCTAAAATGCATATTGATCAAGGATGCAAGGAGTGGTCACAATGTGATGCGCAGGTTCTTACCTCTCATCTTAAACTCTCATACATCTAAAATAACTCGCAACTAGAAAATACATACTAACTAAGGTGTCTCTAGAGAGCAAAATATTAATTCATGAGTAATTTAATACCATTCACATGTTAAGGTAAATCACAGATAGCTTTTCTTAGAACCAAACACATAAACATGAATAAAGATATACAGGACAAGATAACTCATCAACAATTAAAACCTCCATTGCTCATAGTGGAAATTATCACAAAATATACCAGAGAACATCCATACAAAGAAATAGGTTCAGAAAGTTAGAACGTTCTCACAGTTAATGAAACACAATAAAAAACAAAATAGTTCCCCTTCAACATTGTTCATTTTATCTCATTTGAACATTCCACACAGCACCTTCTCCAACAGGTAAAATTTGCAATTTCTTATTGTAAAATGAAGTAGTTCCTCTTACAAACAACAACTCACAAGTTTTTCCAGGGAAAAAGCCCCT
The DNA here is from genome assembly GCA_001517045.1 of Pseudotsuga menziesii. Classification (NCBI taxonomy): domain Eukaryota; kingdom Viridiplantae; phylum Streptophyta; class Pinopsida; order Pinales; family Pinaceae; genus Pseudotsuga; species Pseudotsuga menziesii. The sequence goes on along the minus strand of LPNX011197072.1, from coordinate 17,504 downwards.
TCTTCCCTCTAACTTTCCTCTCTTTATACAAAAAACCCCCAAAACCTTTGGGTTCCCCTTGACCCTGACCTTCTGATTTTCCAGACCATTTTAATCTCACAGTTTTGTTAGTTTGTGAGTGCTCATGATTCATATAATGCGTTACATTTTCGGATTTCAACTTATGAGGACTTCATAAAATGGGACTAGCCAGTAACTGCTGAAACTTTTCCAAAAATGGGGCCTCTGTTGCTATTGATTCTGCTTTGTCTTTTATTTGTCCCTTTTAAATCCATTGATTTTAGAACAAACTTTGCTTATCACTTTTTATCCAACTTTCCTCAACTTTGTCCTTTAACTACGTCTTCTCGCAGCAGCAAATATGAAGAATCTTCCGAGTTCAACTGTAGTTAAACAACATTTCATCGTTAATTAAGATTGCATCTTTTCAATAACCTTAAACCATACTAACAACACAAACTGATTCTCAAAATGAGACTTTGTACTGCACTCTTGTTGCGAAATCCCTAACAGGAATAAAAAACCGACCAACGTCTGCACAGGGTTTAAAAATTCACAAGACGGCGGGGAAAACCTTATCGGTGACCTAAAACACTGAGACATCAACCGAATAGTCTTACTTACATCCACAACGGCAGGTTTCAGATGGACAATGAGTTCCGCAGGACTGTTAAGCCTATCGGAGTCGGAAGAACTAAATTCTAAAGCATCAGGCGGTAAAGTTCCCTGTCGGTGAGTGGAACAACATCAATGTCGGAATGTTAGCGCATTACGCAGCTGCAATAGCGGAATATGAAAATACTACAAGCCCCGTGGTCAAAAGATGAAAATGGAGAACACCAGACAAAGCATCTACGAGCAGAGTGGTTATATGGTGGACACTTAGTTCACTCGGGAGCCGCAATGGTAGAAAGCAAACAGACTACAACCTTCGATCAAAACCATAAAATTTTCGATAAGGCACACAAATCATCATGAAACGTTAAGTGTTCAGAAAACCTAAGGTCATGTAGCGGCCCAAAAAAATGGCTTCACAAAATCAAACAACCCTGACCCAAAATTCAATCAACTTCTAATAATGCAAACAAGTCAAAAAAATACAACACGACATCGAAGAAATCAAAGACTACCCTATGGAACACTCATCATTTAGCTTCCAAAATGGAGGCTCCCTAAGGAAACATGGCCCCGATACGTTGTTTAAATGGCCTCCAAAACAATGGCTAGCATGAGAAATAAGCTTCTGAGAACAAAGGAAGAAATCGCAGCTCAAAGGGAAAAAACCAAACTCTAAATTCCACAACCAGAGCAATTTCAGACATAAGAAATTTTCCAAAAATCATGGAGAGAGTTAACCTCAAAATAGTCCAAAATTATAGCAAAAGGAAAACAAAATAGAGTTCATGGATCCAAACTATTCTAGGCAATGCTAAAAATTACCAAGGGGGTCCAAAATTTTGAAAATTTGGGGAAACAGTTGTAGCTGCAATAAGGCCCTATTCTTTCAAGCACTTCAAATGGCCCACAATATCTAGGTGACAGCTTGGCACAACTTCCAAGATTCAAGGAACTTTTATTTTCTTTCACTCAGAGGTAAACATGATCCCCAACACTGAACTCTTTGTTCATTCTATGCTTATCTGCATAGCTTTTCTGTCTGTCCTATGCTCCTTTCAGATTCTGTCTAATCCTTACAACCTCTTGCTCCATTTCCTTGAGCAATTATGGTCCAAGAAAAACTCTATTCACTGGGTTGTCCCGAGTCACTGGTTTCCTTCACCTTCTTCCATACAAAGCTTCATACAGACTCATCCCCAAGGATGCCTATTGTCCATTGTTTTAAGCAAACTCTACCAAGTGTAAGTAATCTTCCCACTTGGTTGGTTTGACCATCACATACATGTGAATCATATCTTCAAGCACCTAATTAACTATTTCTGTCTACCCATCTGTCTGAGGATGGTATGCAATACTGAAGTTCAGCTTTGCACCCAAATCTGCAAACAATCCCTTCCAAAAATTAGAAGTGAACTTGACATCTCTGTCAGAAATTATTTCCTTCGGCAATCCATGCAATTTGAAAATGTCCTTCATGAAAATCTTGGCAATGCCATTAGTCTTATGCATAGACTTCACTGGTATAAAATGTGCTTTCTTTGTCAACTTGTCTACTACAACCATGATGGAATCATGTTGTCTCCAAGTCATCGGCAATCCTGTAATAAAATCCATGGAAATAACTTCCCATTTCCATTCTTGAATTGGAAAAGGCTGCAACAAACCTGCTGGATGTTGATGCTCAACCTTTACCTGTTGACATTTCATGCACCTTGAAATGTATTCAGCCATGTCCTTTTTCATACCTAGCCAAAAGTACTTCCTTCTAGCTATAGCAATTGTCTTCTGATATCCTGGGTGACCAGAATATGGAGCTTGATGGATTTCATCCATAAAAATTCTCCTCAAGTCTGCTACATTCAGAATATAAATTGTGCCTTTAAAAGTGAGAAGTTCATCTTCTTCCAATTTATATCCTTCATACCTCTTCTCAAGACTTTTCTGTTGCAATTTGTCTTTTACCTGCTCATACAATTCATCTCCGGCAACATGATTAACAATCTACTGCCTCAATTCTTATTGGAAAATACTAAGAGATGCCACATGCATTTCTTGTACCTTCTGCTAAGTGCATCAGCTACCTTGTTCTCTTTTCCTTTTATATTCTTGATTTCAAAATAAAACTCACATATAAATTCTAGCCATCTCTCTTTCCTATCATTAAGAGTAGGTTGATCAAATAAATACTTCATACCACAAAGGTCTGTTCTAAGCTCAAATATTCTACCCATCAAGTAATGTCTCCACATTTGAGAGCATGTACTATGGATGCAAGCTCTAGATCATGACTGGCATAGTTCTTATCAGGCTCCTTCAACTTTCTTGACTCATAACATATCACATGGTTGTCCTGCATAAGGACTCCTCCAAGCCCTTGTCCGCATGCATCGGTACATACCACAAAATATTTTCCTGGATCTGTAACTTTCAATACTGGTGCACTAGTGAGAATATTCTTCAACCGCTGGAAGCTTTCTTCACACTTCGAAGTCCATTCAAACTTTACTCCCTTATTTTGGAAAGAAGTGATGGCATGTGCAACCTTGGAAAATCCTTCAATGAATCTCCTGTAGTATCCTACAAGTCCCATAAAAGATCTTACATCTGTTACCATTTCTTGGAGTAGGCCAATTGATAATGGCTTCGATCTTCTTAGGGTCTATTGATATACCCTATTTTGAGATAATGTGACCCAAGTACTGAATTCTATCCCTGTAGAAGTCACACTTGCTCAGTTTTGCATACAACTGATGTTCCCTGAGCACTTGCAATGTCAATCTCAAATGCTCTTTGTGCTCTTCCTCATTCTTAGAATAAACAAGAATTTCATCAAGGAAAACAAGAATGAACTTTTCCAAATACTTACTAAAGACACTGTTCATAAGGCACATAAATGTAGCTGGTGCATTTGTGAGACCAAATGGTACCACTACAAACTCATAATGTCCATACCTTGTCCTGAAGGCTGTCTTATGAATGTCTTCATCCTTGATTCTCAGCTGATGGAAACCAGACCTCAAGTCAATCTTAGAAAATACCTTTGCTCCTCTCATTTGATCAAAGAGGTCATCAATCCTAGGTAAAGGATATTTATTCTTCACAGTAACTTTTTTCAACTACCTGTAATCAATACATAACCTGAGTGTACCATATTTCTTCTTTACAAATAGAACTGGTGCTCCCTAAGGAGACACACCCGGTCAGATATACTTATTTTCCAATAGCTCTTATAGTTGCATCTTCAATTCTAGCATCTCCGGTGTACTCATCCTGTAGGGTTTCTTGGACACTGGTGCTACTCTTGGCACAAGTTCAATGGTGAAATAAATGTCCCTCTTTGGAGGAAGCCCTGGAATCTCATCAGGAAACACATCCTTGAATTCCTGTAACTCTTGATATTCTTCCAGCCAAGGAGTTTCATCTCCTATTGGTTCCAGAATATGAGCTGCATACAACTGGAAACCTTTCCTACAAAACTTCTTCAACTGCATTACTGAAACCTATCTTTCAGAATACCTTTCACAACTACTAGGTTTCCTTCTTCATCTGTGCATTCAAAATTCTTGTTATAACAATCAAGCTTCACTCTGTGAGCTTCTAACCAATCCATTAGAATGAGAACATCATAGGAACCAAGCGGTAGAACATTCAGATCTACACAAGTGATCAATCCACCCATAACCAATGGACATTTCTCTACCACTTTACTGACCTTTCTCTTAGTCCCAGTGGCTAGCTGAACTAACCAAGATTTTCTATGCTTTTCCTTCTGAAAAGCACAATTCTTCACTACTCTAGGAGTGATATAACTATGAGTAGAACCAGGGTCAATCAAAATAGAAACAGATTGTTCAACAATCTTACCTGCAACTTCAACCACAATTGACTGATGATCTGCCTGGTGGTCCTTTAGTGCTGCATAAATTCTAGGGACTGCTCTAGTTACCTAACCCACTGTTTCTGCTTCCTGCATGTTATAAGCTGGTCTTGCACTTTCATTCTCAAGTGGACAATATCTGCGCAAGTGACGTCCTTCACATTTCCAACATTTGACTGGACCTTTATTCTGATGTGGCTCTTTAGGCTTTCCACCTGTCACTCCAACTGGATTACTCACAGCTTGGGATGGCTACTTCTGCTAGTTCCTGAATCTAGAAGGTTTGAAACCTTTCTTTATTTGGTCAAACTTATGATTCTTCTTGTCTTTCCATGCCTTATGGTAATCATGTTTACCCTTGCTTTGGCCATAGCAATATTTAGCCTTTCTTATTGCTTCTTCAAGAGTCCTTGGTTCATAGAACTCAATTCTATCTTTGTAAGTTTGAGGAAATCCACTTAGAAACCACTGTATCTTCACTTTTTCATCTCTAATGTACCAAAAATACCTCAACAATTCCAAAAACTTATTTGCATATTCATCCATGGTCTGCTATCCCAATCTTAGCTCATGTAACTCGTTGATCTTGTCATCATAATACCTGTGAGAAAGGTATTTCTGCCTGAAATAATTCTTGAACTATTTCCACTTCAGTTTTCTTTCGCTGATCCTCTTTACTTGCTTGAAGTGTTCCCATCAAATGGATGCCCTTCCATTCATATTGAATATGGCAACTCGTGCCTTCATGTTTCCTAAATAATCCTGCACCTGAAAGTAATTCTTGATCCCAAGAAGCCAAGATTCAGCTTCTTGTCCTATCTTTATCTCACCATCAAATGTAGGAGGTTTAGATTTCCTAAATTCATCTCGAGAGTGATCCCTATGGTGCCTTCTTCTTTTCCTTTTATGAGAAGATGAACTTGTATCTCCACTGGATTCTTCAGAGTCAGATGATCCACTGGAAGTCCTTCTTCTTCTCCTAGTGCTGCTCTTACTGCCTTCTGGTCTTGATATACCTCATCCAAAATCTATCTTTTTCTATAAATCTGTCAAACTCTGTAATATGGAAGCATTCAATTGATGCTACTCTTCCTAGGCTTTAACCAAGCTTCTCATGGTGGTTGCAACCTCGGACAATGTCCCCTGGAATCTCCTTCCATTAGACTCTATGTCCTCATTTCTATTACAGACATTTTCTCCCATGGAATCTTTTGCTCACTCGTAAGAATCCCAGACTTCATACCCATCATGGGTTCTCATGACTGAACCACCTCTTGCTTTACCACACTGCTCCTTTTGGAGTACTGCTCTTGGAAATTATCTATAGTTCTGCAAATGTGTTAGTAGCAAACTGTTAGATGCATACATTATTATAAATCAAAACTACTTACCTTTTTCTTCTGGAAATTTCATAAAACAACAATTATGCTAAAAACTGGAATTTTCCCTCTTTATTTTCAACCCTATGACCGTGATAATCTGCTGAAAACCGACTGAAAACTGTTAAAAAAACTGTTGAGAAATCCCTTCGAAAAACCCAAATTTCATTAGGCTCTAATCGAACCTTCTCCCAACTAATTCGCCAACATTGCAGGGGTCAAAAAAACTAACTCATTGGCGGTCTGTTGCTGGTTCTCCTTTTAGTGTTTGGGTAGTGAAACACCTAAACTCCCGATATATATCAGCGAGCGAATCAACTGTGAATCGGTTGCATAGTTATCTGAGCAGCTGCAACGGTGGAATATGTTCTAATTTCAGTTTCCATGGGAAAAATGACTAGAATCCCACTTGGTATTGGTAAGCAAACCAATAATTCGTTAGGTGCACAGTTGCTTGAGTATCTGCAACGGCCGAAAGAAATCTCACTATGATCTCCGCGGCAACTTGACTAGGCTTCTGATCGACGATGTCAATTACTGCTCATCGGGCGTTTCGGCGGTCAAAAATTCTAAATCCTCCCGCTGTATTAGTGAGTTACTCATCTTTTCTTCTACCATATCATCCCTGTCGTGGTCTACTGTCCTGAGTCTTATTGGCGATCAGAACACCCTAGAAGTTGCGGCATCGGCACTCAGATGCGTTCTTCGTCAAGTGATTAGTCTCTTCAATCTCCGCAACGGCGAATGTTTGCTCAACAATTTTTACCTGCCATGCTCATCGGCGATGGAATCACCTAAGCATCGAACGATGTCATCCACTAACCATCACCGATGGCCGATGATTCCATGATTAAAAAAAAAATTTGAAAATTTTCTCTTCCTTTCTGAACTTTCATCAGCTCAACGATCACTCATTTTTGGTCAATCCGTTTGTTATCTGTCGATGAAAAATTTCTTTGTCTTCTGCTAACTTGCCAGCTCCATCTCCCTTATCCTTCGTCGATCAAGTGACTTCTTGTCGCTGACATAATCCACTAATACCTTGGAATCGGTGAGTGGAAGACTAAAGCATCGACAAATTGAAGCATGAATTTTTATTGGCATTGGTAGTTGGAGGTTCTCCCTGTAGAAAGACTAGTGCACTAGGCTTCTACAACAACGAATGTGTTAAACACTATCTTCTTCTGATGGTCGCTGATTTTGGGCCTTATACAAAAATTTAAACTTTATTTACAGCGTCGGCGGTCATAGGATCTATCTATCAAAAGGATAGACTTCTAGCTATCCACAATGGCGGCACAGATCATCTAATACCTTCCACTATTCATCGGCAATGCATCCTACTAACATGCTCCAATGGCTGACGAAGCCAACAGTTAGAAATTTTTTGAAATTTTGTGGCATCGATGGTCAGAGGCTCTACTCATCAGAGGCATAGTGGTGTAGCCATCTGCAATGGCATGCACTCGATCAACTAATCTCCCCTGATGATTTCAACACTTAAACAAAAATTATGAAACTTTTCTTATTCTATTGGCGGTTGGAACCACTAACACTGTTGCATCAGCGTTTTAGTCCCCACGGCAGCCACAATGGTGGCAACCCATTCAACTACCATTCAACTAATTATTGCCGCTACTCATCGGTAGTTTCCCCATCTATCCATTGACAATGAGAACAACTATCTTCTGCCGATCGCCGATGGTCGGACTTAGAAAAAAATTTCAAAGTTTTTCCCAGTTACCATCCATCGGGTGGCCTTCCCATTAAGTTCCCACTACATCAGAAGATATTGTCACTAAGTATTCTGATGGGCTGATGTTTCTAGTACTTGGAAAAAATTTCTAATTTTTCCTGCCACACTTTTCTGATTGCTGATGGGTACAAGGCAACCTGTCTTTGCTATCTGATCTGTCCTATCCCCTTTAGGCCCATGCTATAACCAGAGCTCTAATACCACATTGTAACATCCCCAAACCTCCAACCAGCCAAGAGGATGCTATGATACATCAAATCATCCAGGAATCTAGCCCCATGAACATGAAACATACATACATATAGTGCTGAATCATGATACTTAAAACATAAAACATTTTATGAAGCATAATCATTCATATACACAACGGAAGCAAAACATATCAATCAGCATTCATGCATATATAGATCAACATTTAACATGTATATCATCGTTCATCAATGGTAATTATAATTGCAGATACAAGTTAGGCAAGAATACTTATCTTATGAATAACTTGTTATGCAACCAGCTACATCGCTGCAACGTTCCACCCAACCATAGGCCTGCGTGCTCTTTAATCTCTGAGAAATGCTGCCACCCCTAAGCCGGGAATGATTCTATAAGGAATAAGGAACTGACAGGATTACAAATAGCCAAGGATAACAACCCACAAGGGTACACAGTTCATCCAATCCAACACAGTTGGGTTTATCAGGAGAAAAATGGATCAACCAAGCCAACATAGTTGGGTTTATTAGGCCATCCAGGAGTTGGGAAAGGCTAATGCTTAGCTGGTGCACTGACACTGGAACCGGCCTGGCTTCTAGAACACCCACACACACCCAACACAAGAAAATCAGTCCTTTCTCTGCAACGCAGTCCCTTAGACCTTGATATCCCTTCCAGTGCTATTCAGAGGTTGTGGAGAAGAAAACAGGCTCAACGGCTCTGTCTATGTGGTTCTCAACCCACCAGGTTTATCAAGCTTCTTAGGCCCTCATTCACCACTTGTTGTATAGGATAATTCACCTAATAAACTAGGTCTGGGGGGTTACCAACATACTCATAACTTGCAGACAGTTTGACTCTAAAAGCATAGAATAGGAAATAGGGAAGTAGAAAGACTTACTTGTATTAAACGAAGGTTGATCCTTGCTATCTTCTTCCTCTCTGATCCACTTCCAAAGTCTCCAGGATAGTTCCTCCTTCACCTGTTAATAAACACTCTTCCAGATACAAAGCAATTCATATATATAGATGCAGGTTAGGTAAATCATATATCATATTGAAATGTAAACATTTACCAATCCACAAGATATGAAACACATATGGAAGAAGTAATATCTTTATTAACAATAATAGAAATAGTTTAGGTTACAACCCAATGTCTGAACAAGGACTCAGTCTGTCACCAAAGGACTCTGAGTTTCTCTGCTCCAAAGATTTCTGTAGACAATCCACCAGCATAACTTTTCTCTCCAAGTATGATATCCCAACACCCTCCCCAAGGCCTCTATTTATATGGATGAAATGAGGTAGTTCTCGAAGGTTAGGAAGGTTGTGGCAGTTAGGAAGATTAAGTTAAATGAATGAACTAATCTTCCATTATCGAGTGTTTTTAAATATTAATTTTGAGGAAACCATACGTGGGTCTGTAGTAGAGCAACCCGCGTATGATACGCGACCCTATACAAGTGTAACCTGTGTATACAGGTATGCGTGATCTGCTGAACATGATACTCACGTATGATGCACGAGATGCCAATAGATATAGTCATGAATGCTACTCAAAATATCAAAATGGAAAAGTAATCAGTTGGGAATATAGGCAATGTATTTCATCATCAACCAAGGTATAATGAAGCTAGGCAAACCTCAATCCATAAATGTCCTTTTGTGTGCCGACCTGAGGGATGTCAGCACTCGGACGGAGAGGTGCCAATCAGGTGTATAACAGTTGCCCCCTAATGTGTGAGTTCAGAGGGGAACGATGGCCGAAATACATTATAATATTTAACTCAGGAGAAACTTAGAAATCCAGTGGAGCAGAAGGAGTACCTGAAACAAATACATAGTAATGTCATAATTTTTTTTTTATCTGAGGATGCTATGTTCAATTTACTGGAACACTAGCTCCTTTACAATATTTGAGTACATCATATGATACGGGTAAAACCACGTATTTACAAAGGTGGAGCAAAGCCACAATACAATAATGATGAGTCTTCAAAGATATGGAAGCTGGATATAGAAATGGAACATAGTCTTGTGCAACTTAGTTCATGAATGAGGAACTAAGGTCTTCATAAAAGATCCCAAAGAACCAGTACAATCCAAGCCATGTGAATAAGGGTAAGCTGAAGTCGAACATGGAAAGGATTCAACAGTTTGTCAACCAATAGATGATAATTGACAACTAAAGAAAAGGAGTTCACCAATGATGAAAGTGAATCCAGAGGTACCATCGTCAAAACTCTAGGTCGTCGTGATCAGGAAGTACTGAAATGAAACCATACTATGATAGGGAAGGCAATAGATCCTCCGATGGATCACAAGAGTGACTAGGAACTGGGCAAAAGAAGGGAGACATAAGTAAATAGATAACAGATATAACAGTGATGGGATCAGGTGATAAATCAGACATTAGGTATAATCCTTGAATAGTGAGCACGACACAGAGATGACCCAAGGCAGCATACAACAGATAGATAGAACAACTAGACTTATCTGTCATGTAGGAGACATGATCAGATTCCCCAGGTATAATAGACAAGAGGAGGAGTCAAAACTCAAAGTGATAGCTGAACACAAGTGTATACTGAAACATGGATATCGGAAATCAAAGAGTGCTATGTTCAAGGATGACATGCTGCCATTACTGAAAACAAGAGAAAACTTCTTCCTTTCCTTCCCTATTAAGTTTTAACAAGTCCAGGAAAGCCAACTCGGTTCCCTCTTCATTTTTTAACAAGCTTGAAGAGATGGGAAAATAATGCTTGATACACTGATCCGTGGATTTAATGAGCCCGAACTAGTACATGCTCATGTGGTATTTTCATATTTAGAGAGTCTGAAAATGCCAAGAAGACTCCAGGGGGGTCCTTTTTTGTCCAATTTAGTCTCCTGAGGCCGAAAAAGTATAAAACAAACCACAGAAGAACTCTCTTAACTTCCGAAGAAGAAAAAGTGAACCTTTTTCGTACTTAGTCGGGGAGGTCTGAAAAAGGTTAAATTACCACCTACCCAACGCTCCTTCCATAACAGCATAAAATAGCTTGAGTTGTACGAGTGTGAAGGAAAGCAATATCACTCGGAAAGATCCATTTGGTTACGAGAAATGGGGCTTACAATAATAAACTCGGTGCTTTGTTCTTAAGTGTTTAATGAGCATGACAAAGACACAAAGTACACTTGGAATCTTTTTCATGTTTAGGTCCAGAGCACGAAAAAGAGAAAACTAAGCTCATACCGGGTGTTCCTTTTCCGTAAATTTAGTCCCTCAGGTCCGGAAAAGTGATAAACCTATACCTGAGAATACTCTTCTCAATTCCGAAGAAAAGAGAGTGATCCTTTCTCGTATTATTCCGCATGGTCTGAGAAAGAGATAACCTACCACCAATGCAGATGCCCATTCACATATTCTTAACGAGCCTAAACGGACAATTTTACTCGGCAGTAAAGTCTATTTTGAAGGAGTCAGACCTGGGCCTAAAGAAACTCCATAGGGCGGGGAGTCCTATAAAGGGATAGCTTGTAAAGAGAGATTCAGAAGAAGCTCTATTTGGCATGAAAAATAGCTATGAGGAAACCCCTGGGCCTGAAATAGTGATGGAATGAGTACCAAAGGATGGCAAAGGCATATAAGGATGATACTCATGAAATAGGGATCCTAGCCACGGAAGAACAATGGTAGAGACAAGGGACTAATGGCTTAAAATACCATAGTCCGTGGAAAAATGTTGCATACTAAGGTTAATGTGGAGTGATAAGTTGCCAACATGTGTTGGGAAGAGAAAAAACCACCCTATAGAAGCATCAACACTTTGAAATAGTTAGTCAACCTGTTCCAAGGCACAAAAAGGGATGGTATTAATCAATTGACGTTTCAAACTATAGAAAAAACCCACTTTACGAAATAATTTTTCTATAAATAGTTTGAAAAACAAAACATTTCTCACCATTGCACTTTTTGAACCAAAAAGGAAAGTTTTACCCTCTAACTTTGATCGCTCGTTGTGGTCAATTGGACTGGTGGAATTCAGATCAGTCAGTGTCAGGTAAATCTACACCCTGTGCTCTTTAATTTCATCCAAACAAATTTTAGAATTAATGGTCAATTCAATTTAATTCATCAATATAAAAAATGGCAAAATGTATACGCGGGTTGTTGCATAGGAAATCCACGCATATGCATTTGATGCGCGAGTTGTTGCATAGGGAAGTCGCGAATGAATCGCAAGCTGTCCCAATGGACAGTCACACATACTGCGCCATAGCTAAAAGCTTTAAAAATAGGTCAAATTTTTAAATTTTTATGATGAATTACTGAATCACACTATGTGTTTTTTGTCAGGAAAATATGGTGCTGGAGTGGAGGGAGAGGGAACATGAGATGATGGACCAAGCGGCTCTCCAAAGCCCTCCTACTATCCAAGCATTGCGGAATAGTGGGCTATTTAAGTTTTTATGCACTTCACCCATGCGGGCCAATGTCCGCATATTAGAGTTCTTGGTCAGTTATTGGGACCATGACTTGGGGATGTTCAACATCCAAGGTGAGACTTTGGAGCTTACCGTAGAGGACATCTATTTCATTACCAGATTATCACATCGGGGAGCACCGATGAACTTGGAGGGCACTGGCAGGGGTGGTGACCCCTTGAGTGTCCAGAACTATATTGACGTATTCTGCAGGCCAGGTACTCAAAAGAAGGGCAGTAGCATTCTCATCACAGACATACAGGACTTTACGCTGCAGGTATTGGCCACTACTATTGTTATACTTTCAGGGTCATCAGGACTACATCATGCCACCAGGACTCTGATGAGAGTGGCGGTGTACTGCTTTAGAGGCACACTCTTTGATTGGTGTACAGGGATTTCCCCCATCATGAGGAGGCAATTGTCCAACTGTAGGAGGGGGAGACGGAAGAACTTTAGCTATGATAGTATATTGGTTGCGTTCTTCTTTGAGAGGGTGCCAGCTGTGAGCCCTACGGTGCCATTACAGGTCCAGCATCCCCGTCAGCCGAGGCTGAGCAGGTGGGGGGATATCTTCCTCCGACGAGGAGGGGGAGATGTGGTACATAGCATGTATGATGATGATTTCTATTCATGGTGGGAAAGGAAGGTGCCAACGTTGGAGCAGTTTCCATACGCTGGGCTAGATTTTCGAGGTGATCTAGACCTAGTCCTCCCTCCAGGAGGAGCATGGGGAGAGATGGGTAAGTCATTTTTTATTTTTTATCATTATCAAATTTTTATGGATTTTCTAATGATAGGATATATACATATGCACAAGTCTAACCCTACTCATGCGTCAAAATGCAGATGTTGGACCAGTTCGCCCAGTAGGGCACCCAGGTACCTTCGTACGTCCTGTTGCAGGGGGGGACCCAAGATTGGTCACGGTACTCGAGGCAAAGCTAGGTAGGCTGACCAAGCGAGTACCTATGATACGGATAGAGCATCTCCCTATAGCTATGCAGGATTCAGTAGTTGGGGTTCCACCAGCATGGCTACGGCTTTTCAGACGGGTAGCCAGAGCAGTATGTGTATATAGGGATGCAGTGGAGGCTGCCAAAGCCGAGGAGGCTGAGGAAGCCAGGGGGCACAGAGATCACGGGGACTAGGGAGGTCCCAGTGGCCATGGAGGGCAGGCTTAGTTTTAGGCATTTTGATGGATTTTGATCCACTTTTTGTATATTTTGTACATGATGGGATCTATGGATCAGACTTGACCTATCCTATGTATGAACATATATTTACATATATATATATATATATATATATATATTTGTTTGGTTTTCAACTTATTTACAAATGTTTTTTATGTATTTGTTGTATATTTTATGGAATGTGTGTGAGATGCCAGTCCAAAACATAATTAGCATATGCATTAGTTAATGAATTTTGGTTTCTTAGAATGTGATTAAAAGTAATAACTTTAAAATGTCTCTCCAGTAAATGTATTTGCATGAACTGACGTAACAATGTAGGATTACGCACCTGGTAAGCTCGATTGAGCTGGGAAACAACCAACTGAGAATCCAAACAGACTTCAAGCTGGGTGATGCCTCGTGACAAGGCATCCCATAGGAGCTCAATTACAGCCCTATACTCAGCAACATTATTGGAAGTAGGACCTAGACAAGCGCCACCCGTGGCAACAAGATGTCCTGAAGGGGAGTAGATAACCCATGCTGCCGAAGCCAGGTTACAAGTGTGACAGCTGGCGCCATCAGCAAAACCTACATACATCTCGAAAGACATCTGCAACAACCAGCATATAGTATAAAAAATGAAACTGACAACCTAATGTACATAAAAATACATACATTAATATACAAGAAAAAGTGCTAAGCCTAGGCATAGTACTTCTTCAGGTAGAGCCCATTTCTAGGCTCAGGCAGCTTATTCCCATCATAATCCACTAATTCATATGCACCTTTACTCAAAACTTTAGACACAACATAGGGTCCCAACCAAATAGCCTTGAATTTTCCTGCCCCCAGGGGTTCTTTATCTTGATCTCAGAGCAAGACAAGTTCCCCCTCAGAGAAAACCCAAGGTTTGACTGTTTTATCATATTGAGATTTAACCCTATTCTTATGAGCCTGATTTGCAGTCAATGCATCTCTACGTTGCTCATAAAGGTGTTCTAAATGGAGTAACTGTTCTTCAAGCTCAATTGTGTCAGGTAGCACATGAATAGCTATCTGCAAGGATGGGATTTCGCATTCAATCGGCGTAATAGCTTCCACCCCGTGAACGAGTTGGAAGGGAAAAAAACCCGTAGCAATTTTGACATTGGTTCAATAAGCCCAAAGAGCAGGATATAACATGATGTGCCAATTTGAACGGGCTGCATCAATAGTACGTTTAAGTATAGTTTTTAAAGTTTTGTTTACAGCCTCAATCTGACCATTTGCTTGCGGATAATAAGGAGAAGAGTGTTCTTGTCAAAATCCGAGCATGGTGGTCAGCTCTGTCATAATGTGATTTTGGAAATGACTGCCATGGTCAGTGACAATCACTTTGGGAATACCAAACCTAGCAATAATCTGATTAAACACGAAGTAAGCTACCGTTTCCCCATTGTATTTTAAAGTAGGCATTGCCTCTTCCCATTTTGTGAAATAGTTGACAGCGACAATGATGTATTTGTGCCCCCCAGCCGAGGCTAGGTTGCATGTCATATAATCGATCCCCCACTTCATGAAGGGGCCTACCGAGACGACGGGAAACAAGGGAGTAGGATGTGACCACATTTTTTTGGTGTACAGCTGACATGGATGACAGTGTTTTACAGCTTCCACACAATCTTTAAAGATTGTGGGCCAGAAATACTCGGCACGTAATATATTCTGGGCCGTTACTAACCCAGATAAATGACCCCCACACGCTCCGCTATGGGAATCATTTAGGACAATCTCCGCTTCCTCATGAGTAAGGCAGTGGCGCAAGACAGAATCTACCCCTCTTCGATATAATGTATCTCCTACTATGAGGTAGTTTTTAGCATGAAGACGTAGCTTGCGTCGGTCTTCCCTAGAGTAAGTGGTAGGATACTTCAAAGTCTGGATATATATAAGAATATCTCCGTACCAAGGATCAGAGGTTGATATAAGGAAGATGTGCTCATCTGGGAATGAGTCATCTTGAATCACTACATCTTCTTCTGTAGGGAATTCTGCTATAAGCTCCGCAAAAACTAAGGACTTTTTGGATTTAGCGGATTGGAAAACCAAGTCAAACTCTTGGAGAATGACTATCCACTTATTGAATTTTCCCCCAACAATGCGTCGGGATAAAGCATATTGGAAATGGTTTACATCTGCCACTACAGTAGTGGTCCTCAGTAAGATGTAGTGCCGTAACCTCTGTACAGCATAAACATCCGCTAAGGCTAACTTCTCGACATGGGAGTACTTAAGCTCAGGCCCAACCAGAGCGCGGCTAAGATAATAGACAACATGCTCAATGAGCTTGTCATCCTCCTGAACTAGCACTACCCCAATGGTAGACTCTGATGCGGCCAGATATAATAAAAAATCCCTAGAGTAATCTGGCGGGCATAATAAAGGAGCCGACAACAAGGATTTCTTTAAAGCCTCGAACGTGAGTTGTGCAGTTTCATCCCATACAAATGGGGTGTCCTGTTTAAGCAGGCGCATGAAACCTTTTGCGATCTTGGCATAATTAACTATAAAACATCGAAGGAAGTTAGACTTTCCTTGTAGACTCTAAAGTTGCCTAAGTGAACGAGGAGGCAGATTTACAATGGCCTCGACTTTTAACGGATCCACCTGTACGCCCCTACTAGAGACAATGAATCCAAGCAATCTACCTGATTCGATGCAGAAAACACACTTGTGGGGATTCAAGCGAATTTTATAGTATCTGCATCTCTCAAAAATCAACCGTAAATGATCTGGATGCTAGATCCTCTTGCGAGAATGAGTAGGCATATCATCCAGGTAAGGCTCGACAATGGCTTTTATATCGTGAAAAGCAATGTTCATGGCTCGTTGAAAGGTTGCCCCTGCATTTTTCAATCCAAAGGGCATTTTTCTATACGCGAATGTACCCCAAGGGCAAATAAAAGCCATTTTATGCTGGTCTTCTGGTTTGATTTGGATTTGATTGTAGCCGAAAAAACCATCCATAAACGAAAATACTTCACTACCCGCACATGCATCTATAATTTGATCAATAAACAGTGTAGGGTAGTTGTCCTTGGGACAGGCTTTGTTAAGGTCTCGAAAGTCCGTACAAACACGAATAGCCCCTTGCTTTTTATCAACGAGGACTGTTTTGGACACCCACTCAGTCAAAGCAACGGGATATATAAAACCTGCTTTCAACAGCTTTTCTACCTCTGCCTTCACAGCTGCCGCTTTACGCGGGTTCACGGGGCGTAATTTTTGCCGAACCGGCTTAGCATCAGGATAGGTTGGGATCTCATGTTGAACAATAGATGGATCAATACCTGGCATCTCCTCATATGACCAGGAAAAGATATCGCGGAATTCCTTGAAAAGGGCAGTATAAATAGCAATCTCCTCCGGAGAGCAGTTTGCACCTATATAGATATTTTCCACGCTATCTGGCTTTACAGAGATGTTGATCGGTATAGTAGTGGAAATTTTTGCCATATTCCCCTCGACAAACACTCCTTCCCTAGGTAAAGGGTTGACAGGTGTATCAACATCATCCGACAGTCCCACATGGAACTCTTGGTTTTCTATCTTGCTTAGCTCTGGAAGGAAATAAGATCGGTGATGAAGATCCTCACATATCTTATCACGTGAACACATAGCTTCCATAATAGCTTCATCTGAAGGTAAAACAGTGTCTAAGCAATCTATGGAATGTAAAGAGTTATCCGCCCATGCAGGCATATAAACTTCTTCCAGATCATCCGAGACTGTAAGAGGATCTGGAATGGGATCTACAGTGGCTTGGGTAATAGCTTGATACGCCACTTCCACTGCAGACAAGGGCACTTCCGGTTACTGAGGGGTTGGGAGGACCCAAGGATCAGTCCTATTGACCACCAAATCAATGGACTTCCTGTTACGGAGAGAAATTCCTATGGCTTGGGGTACCACAACAGACAGCTAGACTCCAGAAATCAATCTTCTCCAATATGCAATAGAAATAAACAATC
>LPNX011197065.1:0-26531 GCA_001517045.1 Pseudotsuga menziesii | reverse complement strand
TTTACAAGTGAAGAGAGGGAACTAGAAACACATGGCCATGTACAAATCGGAAACCATCTAGGATTTCATCAACACCAATTTGCATGCTATCACTAGAGATGACAAATGATGAGATGGAACTAGGGTTTAGTGAGCAATTTACAAGTTAGGAGAGGGAATTAGAAATTGGAAACCAACTAGGGTTTAGTGAGCAATTTACAATTTAAGAGTGGGAACTAGAAACACATGGACATGCACAAATTGGAAACCAACTAGGGTTTCATGAACACCAATTTGCATGCTATCACTATGGTTGACAAGTTATGACATGGAACTATTGTTTAGTGACATCTTTACAAGTTATGAGATGGAACTAGAAACACATGGATGTATGTACATATTGAAAACCAAGTAGGGTTTGTAGGGTATGATGTTAGTATTGTAGGGTATTGTAGGGTTTGATATGGTATATATTACACATGCATGCATGACTTAGTGTTATGATGTAAGTGTATGGTATATTACAATTGTATGGTATGTTAGTATGGTATGATGTTAGTCTCATAGAGTATTGTAGGGTGTGATATGGTATATTACACATGAATGCATGACTTAGTGCTATGATGTTAGTGTATGGTATTTTACAATGGTATGGTATGTTAGTACGGTATGATGTTAGTATCATAGTGTATTGTAGGATATGTTAGAATGGTATGATGTTAGTATCATAGGGTATTGTAGCATACAATATGGTATATATTACACATCCATGCATGAATTAGTGTTATGATTGTTAGTGTATGTAATTTAGTTAGTGTATGGTATGGTTATGATGTTAAAAAGCTAAGGATAGCCATAATGTTAAAAAGTTGATGAGTCATAAATTCTCCCTTTAAGTATTGGATATTCATAAGTTAGCACACATGTGAGCTACACATATCATTATATCACATAGGTGAACCACACATATCATGTTCTAAGATCAAGTCAGCCATATCATGTTCCAATATCAATTCAACCATATATGTATAAATTTGAACCTTGCTTTATATTATATATGTATAGAAATAATGTTACAAAAATTGTCATGCCACATGGCCATAATACAAAATAGTGGATCAAAAAGTACATCTGTGTGTATATGAACAAAAAGTTACATATATGTATCCCCCCTATACATTTATTCTAGTTATCCCCTCTTTCGTTGCCACTGCCAATGTCTTCGAAGAAGTCTAGCTTTCTTTTCCGACTACTCACTGGTGATCCCCATTGCTGAATAAGAGGGATAGGTCGCATCAGTGGAGACCGCAGAAAAGCCAAATTTTGTAAGTTAGTTTACCAACCTTTAAAAATTCTATGTACATTTGTTCAAATTCCAGAACCAAAATAACATTTTTACTTGCTGTACATGAGTAAGTAATGGTGGGTCATGGTGCCTCACTAAGAACGACCTTGATTGGGTGCTCTTCAAGCACCACTTTCTCACTATCAAGCTGCATAAAAAAATATATATGCCAATGTCAACAAATATACATGTACATTGGGGGGGGAAAGGTGGGTCACTGATTTGGGTCTCTTCAAGCACCAAATCAGAGAAAGCGATACACAAACGTACAAAGAAAGCGATACATAAACGTACCTACTGGCTCGTCAAATGTGGGTCACTGATTTGGTGCTCTTCACACATCGGTGCCTCCCTAGAAGCATGCATAAAGTAACATATATGTCAATTTCAGATAAAATTTTGAATCAAAGACATATATACTACATCGACGGAAAATGATGTTTCCAAAGAAAGCGAAACATACATGTACCTGGTTGGGGGGAAGAGGTGGGTTGACAACAACCTTGCTTTGGTGCTCTTCAAGCACCATTGTATCAATAGATTCTTGCATAAAGTAACATATGTCAAAGAAATAGATAAACCTACAAAAACGTACAAAGAGAAAACACAAAATCAGGGAAATCCATACATAAATGTACAATGAAAGCGATACATAAACTTACCTGATGCCTTTTTAGAGGAGGTGTGTAACTAGCGGATCGATTAACTAGCAACGAGAGAAAATGAATTCTACTTGTATTATTGAATAAGCTTGCTTTTTGGACATATTCATCAAACTCACGTTCCTATGTACAAAAGGATAAGGATACAATTAGACAATTTCAAAAAATTAAAAAAGTACATGTTGAATCATTAAAATCACAATTAAAAGAAAACGATACATAAACATACCTACTGGCTCATGATAGGTGGGTCATCAATCTGGTGCTCTTCAATCACCGGTGCCTCAATAGAATCGTGCATAAAATAACATACGTCAAATTCATATAACAAAAAGAATCTTAGACATATATACTACATGGACGAAAAATGATGTTTTCAAAGAAAGCGAAACATACATGTACCCGACGAGGGGAAGAGGTGGGTTGGAAACAACCTCACGTTGGTGCTCTTCAAACACCAATAGCTCAATGGTTTCTTGCATAACGTAGCATATGTCAATGTTATATAATACAAAGAAAACAAGACATATACATGATGGACAAAAAATGTTTTTTCCAAAGAAAGCGAAACATAATTAAAAGCATATTTAAAATAATACTTATGTTTGGGAATAGGATTAGATTCAATGTACTCATCCTTATCACCCTGCATAAAACATGTTGTATCAAAATTAGGATGTATTGAATGTTACAATCTATACTATAAATATGTAAATAAAGTTGATAAATTAACAAGTATAGTTCTTACTCCTAATGGTGAAGAACCAAACCCATATGCAATATTGATAGTTGCATCAATGTTCTCAACATTGATAGGCAAACTATGCGAATCTGGTGTGCCATTGGACACCAGCTATATATTTGTTCACATAATTTGTTAGATAATTAAATAGAAATAACTTGCAAAACAATTTAAAATTTTGATATGAATCAAAATATAATATGAAAATAATGAGTTTTAATTACAAATCGAAGTAATCCATCGTCTCAGAAGTTTGAAGTAGGGCCATAGCATATACCTCCACATGATGTACAAGGGTGTGGACTATCACAACGCTCTGAACCCTTTGTATCTCCTGTGTGATCTGTAGATGGTCCGGCCTTAGAAGTGCCAACCCCTTGGTCTACATTTCCTTGGACATCAGTGCCATGCTGAAACAATGTATTTGCCAAGTCAAATAATGCCTCCTGTGTATCCTTGATCATAGGACCTGCAAGAGGATATAGCCGAGGGGGTTTTGGTGTGCATGGAGGGTGTGGCACATGATTAGGATCCATCTTGGCCCCTTCCCTATATTGGGGTATCCCATGACCAACACCTTGGAAGCCTAAGATATTGAAGTAGTTAACATGTTTCCCTAGGATGAATTTTGCATACAAATTCCTAAGTAAATAAAATGGGATGTCCCTATTCCCATCAGGGTCTTCATCGAAGACCATATACCAATGATCCATCCAATTGGCCTTTATATTTGGTTCAATGCACCAGTCTATGGAAATGTGTGCTCGACTGGTGGGTTGGTGCTAGGGTCCTGAAATAATGAAAATAATTGGTCTTTTGTAATCTTTAGGTCTTTGATGTCTTTATAACTCAATCCATGGGAGTATTATTACCTCCTGGATTATCTGTATGAGCTAATGTTTTACAGATATCCTTGGGCATTGGAAATTGTGTTTGCTATTGTGTCTAATGCATTGGATAAAGACTATCTCAAATGATCCCCCCCTCTAATAGATGAGCTAAGGTGCCTCAATGACGCCAAACGTGTAATAATCTATGAGTTTTGATCTTATTCCCCCTTCGGTTTGGGTTTGGGTTCATGTTTGGGTTAGGTTCTGGGTTATTAGAGGGTTGTTTTTCCACATTATCTTGCTCATTTTTGTTATCTATTAAGGTTTAAACAAAAAATTACAAGTTGTTTTACTTAATCATTCTTTGATTTCATTCAATTTTTTTTATTAAATTTGTTTTAAATAATTATAAAAACTATGAAATTAAGAAAAACAATAAAGAATTGAAAACTAATTGAAATGTATAAGAGAATTTACCTGCCATTGGAGCCAATCCACCTACAACTCGACCTCCAAATCGACCTCCAAAAGGTGAAACACAAATCACCTCTACGTTTTTTCTCCCACGCGGTTTATCACTCTCCCAATGCTTCACTGTACAAATGATATTTGAGACCCACGGCCTATGTTTTGTTTTTTATTAGTTTTCAATATCGCATATGTGATACTTCCTTATGAACCTTAGCCTTGTGTTTCGGCTCAGGTTATTCCGAACATACCATCAATAATGCATATGAGTTCTCGATTTGCACTTCGGAAGTGTGTTTCTGATTTATTAAGTGGCACTAAAAAGTGGAACCAACTTTGTGCGAGTTCCCCGCTTAGTTAATACAAATTTAATTTTCCCGTTGACCTTTTTTTTCTTGTCGGGTGAAACTTGTCTAACTATCGACTAGACAAGCTTATCAAATTTGGTCTGCCTTTTAGACCTGAATATTTTTCTTCAACAAGTTATTACTTGTCGATTCTAACGACATGTTTTACTCTGACCACTTGTCGGTAACTCACAACTTGTTAGTTTTACACTTAGACATAACTTAATCGACTACTTGCCGGTTTGACCTTTTCAACAACTAGTCGGCTGATGACTTCGACCACTAGTCGATTTACTCAACCGACCTTATCGGTTCACTTACTTTGGTTTGGTTTTGGTCATTATTTACAAATGATATTTCTTAGTCTAAAAGACTTAATAAATTACAAATATTTTTCACCTATGAGTAATATGAAGTAAAAACTGACACATTAACAATTCTAGAGAAATTATAAAAACATATGCCCAAATATTTAGGAAGACTTGAGCCGACCACTATGCCGTAAAACCTGGAACTTTCATGGAGTGAGAAATTTATGGGTTCTTTGATCTTTCCCTAAAATGGGTAAACGTAAAAAACATTTACTCAATTAACTCTGGAAATATTGTGCAGCTAAATAAACATGCATTCAAACATAAACTATTTCATATATATAACTTGTGTGGAAATAATTAAGGTAATACAAACTTGTCGGCTCTCCAACTGATCCAAAATTGTTGGCTCACCGATTGATCCTTTTACATAGCTTCGGCTCTTCGATCAAATCACACACACAGAACCTTGAGCTTCGACACAATTCTTTCTTCACTCTCTTCTATCCTTTGAGCTCTCTATTGCTCTCTATTGTGTCTAACTTAATTTACAATCTTCTCCTTCTATTTATAAGAAACCTGAAAATTGCTTCTACGGGAATCGACGGACTCACCATTAAAGACTCGAATAAATATCTACTTAACAAATTAGATTCAGAAATTAATTTGACTAGTTTACATTGTGAAATCGTGGACTCTTCACTCTTCTCAGACTGACCGATAAGATCTTTACTGAAACAGACTATGACAGAGTCAACCAAGATCAGATACGCAGATCTAGGAGTAATTGCATTTTCCAACACTCCCCCTTAATTATGAGACGATGGGG
Organism: Pseudotsuga menziesii; assembly: GCA_001517045.1. Taxonomy (NCBI): domain Eukaryota; kingdom Viridiplantae; phylum Streptophyta; class Pinopsida; order Pinales; family Pinaceae; genus Pseudotsuga; species Pseudotsuga menziesii. Next base: position 21,018 of record LPNX011197065.1, on the reverse strand, counting down.
ATTTTTTTTTTTAAATTTACAAAATGTTTCAGAGCTTAGACATGCTCTGTGCATAATAGAGTTCACTGGGAAAAACTTGTCAATTCAAGATAATTACGCAAATACTGGAATGTGTCATTTTTAAATGGTTTTGTAAATATGTCTGCAAGTTAATCTCTAGACCTACAAAATTCCAAACAAATTGATGTGTTTTTCACCAACTCTCTTATGAAATGAAACCTTATGTCGATGTGCTTGGTTCTCTTGTGGAACACATGATTCTTTGATAGTGCTATGGCTGAATTGTTTTCACAGAAAATGGTTGTTGATTATTGATTGTTCTATGAAAAGTATTTTAACACTTTCCTCATCTAGATAGCTTGACATGCAACACTTGTCGCTGCAACATACTCTGCTTCTGCTGAAGACAGAGTTACTATGGGTTCTTTCTTTGAATCCCATGAAACAACACCTGTACCAAAATGAAATGTGTAACTAGATGTTCTCTTTATGTCATCTATGGTGCCTCCATTGTCACTGTCAATGTAACTAGCGAGTTTCAAATTTTCTGAGGTTGAATACATAATTCCAAGGTCTTTTGTGCCACTTACATACCTCAAAATTATTTTACCTACTTGCCAATGTGAGTCTTTAGGTGACTCAATGATCCTTGAGATCATACTTACTCCATACATAATGTCAGGTATTATCGCTGTCAAATACATAAGGCTGCCAACAAGGCTTTTGAACAGCGTAGGATCTACAGGTGATCCTTCATCATCCTTGCTTAGTTTTAAACTTGTTATTACAGGTGATCCTTCATCATCCTTGCTATCAGCTGGTCACTTAGATGCTTGTCTTAAATCACACAGTGATCCTAGTCTATATATACTCTGTAGCCTTTCTATATCAGTTGTCCAATTCTTAAAAAATTATGTTTCATACCTTCGACATGATAGACATCAGGTATATACTTACTCCCCCCCTGTTTGGTCAGAAAATCAATAGTGCATTTTTCTAAAACATTAACTTGGACATTGTTTCCAAGTGTAACATCAATTTGAATTGAATTGTCTAGAATGGAAAACAATTTTAAATTACCAGTCATATGATTGTTGCATTTTGAATCTAAGTACCATTTTCATGTGGAATTCCTTGAACAACATTGCATTCAGTCGAAGATGTCGATGCCATTAACATTGCACTTGTCGAAGTGTTGGTGCTAGTCGACTGATTTGGGATTTTTCTTCCTTGGTCATATTGTTTCTTCTTGCATTCATATGCATAATGACCAAATTTCTTACAGTAATGACATTGAAGTTTTTATTTATCAAACCTATGACCACTTGGTTGACTTGGATTTTGATACTCTCCTCTACCAACAACATTTGTAGGACTTTTACCTCGTCCTCTTCTAGAATAATTTCTTCCTCTACCTCTAAAGTTGTTTCTCCCACTCCCTATACCACCACTTATGGATGACTGTGTTGTGAATGCACCTTCCAATGAGGTTTGTGTTCTACCAAGTATGTGTTCATGATTGATGATTTAAGCTTGCCACTCATCAATAGTAAACGTCAACATGTCTGTTTTTTCTTCCAAGGTCACAACCAAGTTTTCAAATCTTGGGGGAAGAATTCTGAGAATTTTCGCAAGCACCCTTTGGTCTTCTATGTCTTCTCCATGAGATTTCAGTTTGTTTATCAAACCAACAACTCTGGTGTAGAATGAGTCTACAGTCTCTAAATCTTTCATGGATAGAGATTCAAAATATCTTCTCAAAATCTAGAACTTGGAAGTCTTTACCTTTCCCAAGTCTTGATAGGCGGTCTCCAATGTGTCCCATGCATTCATAGGATTCTTTTTTGTTGCTACTCTTGGGAGTATGCATTCATGCATGGCTTGGTGTATTTAGAATAGATATTTTCCATCTTTCTTCCTCTGTTCCCTCAAGACATCTTTCTCTACTTGTGTGAGATTGTTATATGCACTCATATCTATTGTTCCTCCATAACCATGATGGACTATCTCCCAGACATCTTGAGCTCTGAACAAGGATTTCATTGTTAAAGACCAATATTCATAATTCTTTCCTCTAAAAATTGGAGTTTGCAATGAACCAGAAGTGGAAGTAATTTTTGATTTTTAACTTTCCTTAGAAAATTACTTTTCCACTTTTTAAGACATGATTTCTTTCCTAAACCTTGCTTTGATACCAGTTAGCCAAAATTGAGCTGACTAAACTTGATTTTACCGCTCAGTTAATAAAAATTTAATTTTCACACCGACCTCTTTTTTCTTGTCAGGTGAAACTTGTCTAATTCTCGACTAGACAAGTTTATCAAATTTGTTCAGCCTTTTAGACCTGACTATTTTTCCTCAACAAGTTCTTACTTGTCTATCCTACCGACATGTTTTACTTCGACCACTTGTCAGTAGCTGACAACTTGCCGGTTTTACACTTGACAGAACCAAATCGACTACTTGTCGGTTTGATGTTTTTGACAACTAGTCGGATGATCACTTCGACCACTAGTCGGTTTACTCAACCAACCTTTTCGGTTGACTTACTTTGGTTTGGTTTTGGTCGGTATTTACAAATGATATTTATTAGTATAAAAGACTTAAGAAATTACAATTTTTTTTCACCTATGAGTAAGATGAAGTAAAAACCGACACATTAACAATTCTAGAGAACTTATAAAAACATATACCTAGATATTTAGGAAGACTTAAGTCGACCACTATGCTGTAAAACCTGGAACTTTCATGGAGTGAGAAATTTATGTGTTCTTTGATCTTTCACTAAAATGGGTAAATGTAAACAACATTTACTCAAGTAACTTTGGAAATATTGTGTGGCTAAATAAACATGCATTCAACCATAAACTATTTCATATATATAACTTGTGCAGAAATATTTAAGGTAATACAATCTTGTCGGCTCTCTGACTGATCCAAACTTGTGGGCTCACCGACTGATCTTTTTACAGAGCTAGGGCTCTTCGATGGAATCACACACACAAAATATTGAGTGTCAATAGAATTCTTTCTTCACTCTCTGTTATCATTTGAGCTCTCTCTTACTCTCTATTGTGTCTAACTTAATTTACAAACTTCTCCTTCTATTGATAGGAAACCTAAAAATTGCTTCTACATGAATCAACTGAGTCGCCATACTGTAATAACTATCTACCTAACAACTTATCTTCATAAATTAATTCAACCAGTTTACAATGTCGAATCATGGACTCTTCACTCTTATTAGATTAACCGATAAGATCTTGACTGACACAGACTCTGACAGAGTCATTTGAGATCAGATACGCGGATATGGGAGTAATTGCATTTTCCAACACTCCCCCTTAATTAAGAGTAGATGGGGATTTTTTTTTAAAACAAAATTTACAAATTTTTTTAGAGATTAGAGATGCTCTATGCATTATAGAGTTCAATGTGGGGAACTTGTCATTCCAAGATAACTACGCAGATACTAGAATTTGTCCTTTGCCAATGGTTTTGTAAATATGTCTGGAAGTTGATCTTCAGACCTGCAAAATTCCAAACAAATTTCTTTGTTGTTCACCAACTCTCTTATGAAATGAAACCTTATGTCGATGTGCTTGGTTCTCTTATGGAACACATGATTCTTTGATAGTGCTATGGCTGAATTGTTGTCGCAGAAAATGGTTGTCGGTTCTTGATTGTTCTATGATAATTATTTTAACAGTCTCCTCATCTAGATAGGTTGGCATGCAACACTTGTCGCTGCAACATACTCTACTTCTGCTGAAGACATAGTTACTATGGGTTGTTTCTTTGAAGCCCATGAAAAAACACCTATACCAAAATGAAATGTGTAACCATATGTTCTATTTCTGTCATCTATGCTACCTCCATTGTCACTGTGAGTGTAACCAATGAGTTTAAAATTTTCTGAGGTTTAATATATAATTCCAAGGTCTTTTGTGCCACTTACATACCTCAAAATTATTTTACCTACTTGCCAATGTGAGTCTTTTGTTGACTCCATGATGCTTGAGATCATACTTACTCCATACAGAATGTCTGGTCTTGTCGCTGTCAAAGACATAAGGCTTCCAACAAGCCTTTTGAACATCGTAGGATCTATAGTTGATCCTTCATCATCCTTGCTCAATTATAAACCTGCTATTACTAGTGTTGGGTCTATGTTGCAATTAGAAATCTTAAATATTTTTAAAATTTCACTTGCATACTTTGTCTATGATATAAAAATACCAATTTCATACTGCTAAACTTCAATGCCCAGAAAAAAAATTCATAAGCCCCAGATTAGTCATTTCAAATTCACTTTCCATGACTGCTTTAAAATATGCTATGCCAAAGTCACCAGTAAATATTAAATCATCTACATAAAAGTAGACAATTAACATCTTACCTTGCTCATTCACTTTGGTGTACAATGTCGGTTCACTTTCACTTCTATGAAATTTATTTTTAGTGAGATAGGAATCAATCCGACTATACAAAGCTCTAGGAGCTTGATTCAAACCATAAAGTGCCTTTTTCAGCCTATACACTTTATGCTCTTGACCTGGAACTTCATACTCTTGTGGATGTTCCACATATACTTCCTCTTCTAGATATCCATTAAAAAATGTTGACTTGACATCCATTCTATAAACAGGCCCATTTTTTTGTGCAACAATGGCCAATATTGTTCTAACTGTTCCATGCATGCAACAGGTGCAAACATTTCATTGAATTCTATGGCGAGTGATTGTGTGAACAATCTTGCTACCATTCTTGATTTGTGCTTCTGTACATTCCCATCGGCAACTTGTTTGATCTTGTAAATCTATTTGACATTGATTACATCTTTGTCTTTTGGTACATCAACCAGTTCCCATGTCTGGTTCTTCTCAATGCATTCTATTTCTTCATCCATGGCTTGTGCCCATACTTATTCTTCGACAACTTCTTCAAATGTTAGTGGATCATATATAGCAGAAAATAATGCAAAGAGAGAGAATGAATTTGGTGTACCAACTTCATATATCTCACGCATACTTCTTGTCTTCACTAGTTCTATCGATGTCAAACTTGACGAAATGCTTGATGGAGTCTGTTGTCCTCTTGGTGTGCTTGTCAGTGTAGCTTGATATACCACTTGTGTTGATGGTCCTTGTGTTGAACCATGTCGTGGTGTCATGGGAGTCGACGTTGCTATGACCGGTTTACTTACATGTGTTATTTGAACCACTTCCTCTTCCATATCAAAATTGTCGACATTCGACACAATCTTGACATCTGTGTCGGCAGTTCCATCCCATGATTCATTCTCAGCAAATTGAACATCTCGACTGATTCTCACTTTCCTTGTGATGGGATCATACAACTTGTATGCTTTTGTGTCTTAAGAATAGCCGTTAAAAATACATGTCTATCACTTCTTGTCTAGCTTCTTTCTCAGCTCATCTGGAATATGAGCATATGCAACACAACCAAAAAAATTTAAATGAGAAACACTATGATTCATACATGTCCATGCTTCTTGGGGAATGTTTTTCTTGACACTCTTTGTCAGAAATCGGTTCATAATGTATACAATGGTTGTGACTGCTTAACCCCAATATTCATTTTGCAAATTCTTGGCTTCCAACATGCTATGTGCCATCTCCATGATGGTTCTATTCTTTATTTGGAAATACCATTATACTGAGATGTATACCATGCAGTAAATTGTTTCTGTATGCCATGGGTTTTACACAAATTTATATGTTCATTTGAAACATATTCACCTCCTCTGTCATTCCTTAAAATCTTCATGCGGTGTCCACTCTAGTTCTCCATGAGTGCCTTGAACTGCTAAAAATAACTAAATGCATCAAATTTATGTTTCAAAACATATACCCATGTTTTTCTTGAGTAGTCATCAATGAAAGTTAGAAAATAATTGAAGCCACTAATGGATGATGTCTGCATTGGACCACAAATATCAAAGTGCACAAGTTCAAGTGGTCTGCATGCTCTATATGACTTTCTGATTGAAAAAGTCTCTCTGTGCTGCTTACCAAAAATGCATCCTTCACAAACCATTTCTAGTCTGTCGATCAATTGAAATCCCTTCACCATATTCTTTTTGTGTAGTAGATTTAGCTCCCCAAAATTCAGATGTCCAAATCTGAAATGCCACAACCAGGATTCATCCTAGACTTCTATCTAAAATGCAACCACAAATTACCTCTGCCATTTATTTTCTTGTTGAGGGAATCGACAGTTTCTTTACTTTATACCTTGAATGCAAATCCTACATTTGTCTTCACTTTCATGTCAGGAACTATCCTCACTAGAAACAAGCGGTTGCTTGTCATTGGCACTTTTGCTACCAACTGGTCACTTGGATGCTTGTCTTTGATCACATAGTTATCATCTTCTATATATACTCTATAGCCTTTCTATATTAGTTGTCTAATGTTTAAAAAATTATGTTTCAGACCATTGACATGATAGACATCACAGATATACTTACTCTCCCCATGTTTGGTTAGAAAATCAATAGTGCATTTTCCTAAAATAGTAACTTAGACATTGTTTCCAAGTGTAACATCAGCTTGAACAGAATTTTCTAGATAGGAAAGAAATTTTAAATTACCAGTCATATGATTGTTGCATCATGAATCTAAGTACCATATGTCATGTCGAATTTCTTGAACAACATTGAATTCATTCGAAAATGTCGATGCCATTAACATTGCACTTGTCGAAGTGTTGGTGCTAGTCGACTGATTTCGGCTCTGCCTTCCTTGGTCATATTGTTTTTTCCTGCATTCATGTGCATAATGACCAAATTTATTACAATAATGACATTGAATGTTTTATTTATGAAACATCTGACCACTTGACTTACTTGGATTTTGATACTCTCCTCTACGAGCGACATTTGTAGGACTTCTTTGCCGTCCTCCTCTAGAAGAATTTCTTCCTCTGCCTCTGAAGTTGTTTCTCCCCTTGCTTATACCATGGCTTATGGATGATTGTGCTTCAAATGCACCTTCCAATGATGTTTCTATTCTGCCGAGTCTGTGTTCATGATTGATCAATTAATATTGTAGCTCATCAATAGTAAACGTCGACATGTCTGTGTGTTCTTCCAAGGTCACAACCAAGTTTTCAAATATTGGGGGAAGACTTCTGAGAATTTTTTTAACCACCATTTGGTATTTTATGTATTCTCCATGAGATTTCAGTTTGTTTATCAAATCAACAACTCTGGTGTAGAATGAGTCTATAGTCTCTAAATCTTTCCTGGATAGAGATTCAAAATCTCTTCTCAAAATCTGCAACATGGAAATTTTTACCATTCCCAAGCCTTGATAAGTGGTAACCAATGTGTCCCATGCCTTCTTAGGAATAATTTGTGCTACTACTATTGGGAGTATGCTTTCATTCATGGCTTGGTGTATGTAAAACAGAGCTTTTCCATCTTTCTTCCTATGTTCCCTCAAGACATATTTCCCAACTTGTCTGAGATTGTTATATGCACTCATATCTGCTCATTCTCCATAACCATGATGGAATATCTCCCATGCATATTGACCTCTAAATAAGGATTTCATTGTTAAAGACCAATATTCATAAGTATTTTCTGTAAAAATTGGAGTTTGCAATGAACTAGAAGTTGAATTCATTTTTAAATTTAAATTTCCTTAGAAAATTACCTTTCCACTTTTTAAGACAAGATTTATTTCCTAAACCTTTCTATGATACTATTTAGCCAATATTGAGCAGACTAAACTTGAGTTTACCGCTCAGTTAATACAAATTTAATTTTCACACCGAGCTCTTTTTTTCTTGTCAGGTGAAACTTGTCTAACTCTAGACTAGACAAGTTTATCAAATTTGGTCAGCCTTTTAGACCCGCCTATTTTTCCTTGACAAGTTCTCACTTTTCAATTCTACCGACATGTTTTATTGCGACCACTTATCGATAACTAACAACTTGTCGGTTTTACACTTAGTAAAAACTAAACCGACTACTTGTCGGCTTGACCTTTTCGACAACTAGTCGGCTAATGACTTCGACCACTAATTGGGTTACTCAACTGACCTTGTCGGTTCACTTACTTTGGTTTGATTTTGGTTGTATTTACAAAGGATATTTCTTAGTCTAAAATACTTAAGAAATTACAAATATTTTTCACCTATGAGTAAGATCAAGTACAAATTGACACATTAACAATTCTAGAGAACTTATAAAAACATATACCCAAATATTTAGGAAGACTTGAGTCGACCACTGTGTCATAAAACCAGGAACTTTCACGGATTGAGAAATTTATGGGTTCTTTGATCTTTCACTAAAATGGGTAATGTACACAACATTTACTCAAGTAACTCTAGAAATATTGTGTGGCTAAATAAACATGCATTCAACCATAAACTATTTCATATATATAACTTGTGCGGAAATAATTAAGGTAATACAAACTTGTTGGCTCTCCGACTTATCCAATCTTGTTGGCTCATCGACTGATCCTTTTACAGAGCTTCATCTCTTCAACAGAATCACACACACAGAAGCTTGAGCTTCGACACAATTATTTCTTCACTCCCTGCTATCCTCTGAGCTCTCTCTTTCTCTCTATTTTGTCTAACTTAATTTACACTCTTCTCCTTCTATTTATAGGAAACCTTAAAATTACTTCTACGTGAATCGACTGACTCACCATTATAGACTATAATAACTATCTACCTAACAACTTAGATTCAGAAATTAATTCGACTGGTTTACATTTTCGAATCGTGGACTCTTCACCATTGTCAGACTGACCAAGAATATCTTGACTGATATAGACTCTGATAGAGTCAGCTCAGATCAAATTCAGTTCTACGAGTAATTACAATTTCCAACATTCCCCGCTCATTTTCTCCATCTTAGTTGTTGTATTCTCATATCCACCTTTGTACATTGTTGGTATCATGCAAAAATGATAAGCCAATGTACTGCGATATCATATTTGAAACCGCATGGGTTTGAAACAACATGGTAGCTGATGGTTTACAACGCAGTCGTGGAATTGAAAATTTACCAATTGTTGGATACTGATTAACTAACTAATCTCGACATTAATGAGGAGTTACTTATAAAGATAAGATCGAAAGATAACCATTCAAATTTAATCTCCTGATTTTATTCTTCCATTATAATGGATAGTTAAACTACTAAAAATTCATCATTACAAAGAGTTCTAAACTAGTATAAATTCATCACTAGTTGGGGGTAGAGTATTGAATTTATAAACATCAGAGGTCAAGGGCAAAGTATTGAATTTATTAATGCAAATTTTGGTCGAAAAAAAGGAGACTATATAAATTTTCAATACTTGAAATGGACTTGTTTTCGATTTACAGTAACATTTTATATTGTATTAGAGTAAACATAAAAAAAAAATTATGTCTCCACCTCTGCTATTATCTAGAGAGGTCATTTTGATTAGGGAGTTAACTTAGTGGGAAATTAAAATATGCACTTATATAGCAATGTATAGTCACCCTGTAATCTTTGTTATACCCAAATCCTATCACCAGCATGTGATAAGATCTCTAACACTTCTATTTTCCCTCAATCCCAAACATTGAAGTGAAAATAGTTCTATATATGTTGATTCTACGTACAAAACTCCAGCACCACTCTTACCTTTATGTTGATAAGTGGTACCTTATACATCACCACTTGAGTCATTTGGAAGATAGGTGGTACTGCCACTGCCTTTGACCTTTGTTTTTTGGCGTGGTTCTCACCTTGCATCGCTTTGTCATAAGGGAGTACAACCAGTGCCCTTGGTAAAAAGTGAAAAAGAGAATCTTTTATAAAGATTCTAGAATAAAAGCTTCATGGCTAGCCTTATCCCTACTCACTTGGGTCAATTAATCTTGAGATCCATGCTTTGGGGATCTGATTGCCATTTCACCCGCCTATTTCTCAACCATTCCTATCCCTTTGAGCCCTATAGAACCAGATTCATACTCCATGGTTGGCGGGAGAAGGAAAAGAGTAGAGTTATTCTTTTGAATTAACATCCTGGCCTAATCCATTAGAGAGGATAAAGGATAAAGTTGGATCTATCGAGGATGAGATGCCAGTATTGTGAAAAAGTGCATCGACACTCATGAGAAATAGTTTTAAGCTCTTTCATCCATATATTAATGCAAAGTCGATGTCCTTCCCATATATCGATTGTGTTATAATCTCACATGTATATTATCAGATTCCTTAGTCACAGCTATGGATCTATGGATAGTTTTCTAGTATATTTGATGTTGTTGCATGTTTGATGTGTTTTTGCAGGTCTTCCATCAAACATCTTATTCCAGGAATCCATAGCCTCCACGAAAATTCTTCTAACCTATTTGTGACTCATTTATTCTGGATTTGAACTATTCAGACCAGGGGAACAACTTCTATCCATGGAAGGTGAAATATTCTTGATAACAAATATGGTGACTCTGCTAGGGAGTACAAGATTCAATTGGTATGATCTTCCTCAGTCTTCAAACACTTGTCCAAATCCAAGCTCTAGTCTTCAATTTTTTCAGTCAAATCTATCGTCTAACTTAGTGAATTTTTGGTTTGAGATCGTCATAGCTCTTCAGATCTAAACCACCTTGACTTTATATACTCTGTATTACTGTTGATTCATTAGTTTTGATAGTGTGTTTGCAACTTCTAACTTGAAATTTTTCTCTCTCCTTGTGTTCTGGATTTTTACAGGGAATCTCTCATGTCCTATGGGAAATACGCAGTGCCACTACTTGAATGCAGTTATCCATAAGTGGTGCCACTTCCTGAGTCAAGAAAGCAAGAATCGATGCTGCATCAAAAACCGCTCTGTCAGTAACTCCTTTAGCGTGGTGCCAGGTACGCCTTGTTCCATACCTTGTTTTTTATTTCTTGAAAAAGTAGATTTTTGTTTTGCTTTCAGCCCTGTATTGTCAATGCTTGTTTTTATAAATCTGAGTGATCATGGTTGGAATTTTTTAGTGGTAAGATCTTGTTTGGTTGAAAAATACAATAGTTAGGTTAGGCTTGTTTATCATTCATTCCTTCCATGCTTGTTGGTTTTTATTTTGAAAGGAATAATTGAAAGTGTTGTTTCAGTTACGACTCTTTTCATTCATTGATAAAAAATAAGAGAAAGGCTTCTTGATCATTTCCTTGTTTTCATTTTTCCACAAAGTTAGTGGGAGACTTCTTTTTTGCTTTAAAAAAGATTTTTTTTGGTTGAGACTAGGTCATTGTTTTTAACGAGCTTAAGTCATTGGATCGCTGATTAGCCTCATAAGCTTTTAGGATTCCTTTGTTATTTTATCTCTTTTGCATAATTATCTCATCAAAAGAAAAAATATCAATAGTTTAAGTTATATATTTCCATGTTTTAGAGAAAAATTGAAAAAATAGATTGCATATGCATATTGAGTGTTGGTTTTTTTTCATTTAGGAAAAGAGACTATCCCATCTGATTGCTTCCAAAAATTAGTTTGGAGTGTGTTGGTTGTTTTGTTTCTCGATTCAAGAGTTGTTTGAGAAAATTGTTGGTTTCAAAGCAAAATTGAAAAGAAAAAGAAACTCTCTCCTTCCCATAATTAGGCATAATCTGAATGGTAAAGTGAATGAACATGCATTTCATCTTTGCATGGTTTTACTTTTTCTGTCAAAATCCAAGCCTCTATTCACCATGCACGTGATTTTCAATAGAGAATGCAAAGATTAGATACAATCTTAGAAACCCCCATAACTCATAAAGAACCTCTTTCGGGCTCTTCTCCACCATAATATGGATCCTTGGGCTCTCGCTAAAATTAAACATTCTTGTGATGGTCATCCAGTATATGGTGAGACTTCTCGCAATCCAGGTCAAACCTCTATTTTCTCCCCTACAGTATTGAGTTCTAGGCATTAGAGGAAATTTCAACTCAAAATGGGCCTTTTAACTTTTCTTCAAATTCCATGTCATCATGTGTTAGCCAACGAAATTTATTTAAATTTGAAATACCGTATAGGTCTTAAACACTTTTTTAATATAAATTTGGGGATAGGTATCATAAAAAAAAACTACTTTTTTTGTTTGTATTTTTGACATATCTCCCTTTGTTTTTACTCAAATTTTCATCGGAAGAGCTCGTTGGATGCAGAATTAAATTACGTATCCAACGAGTACCCACTCAGCATACTTTTGACGGACCCCACTACCCCAAAAACAAGAAATACCTGAAAAATGGAATGATGATGTCATCATTTTATTTTTTCAGGTATTTCTTGTTTTTGGGGTAGCGGGGTCCGTCAAAAGTATGCCAAGTGGGTACTCATTGGATGCATAATTTAATTTCACATCCAACGAGCTCTCCCGATCGAAATTTGAGTAAAAACACAGGGAGATATGTCAAAAATACAAACAAAAAAGTAGTTTTTTTCTTTTCTTCCTCCAAAATTAATAAATATTATTTTATTATTTTAACTATTATTTTATTAGTTCATTTTAGGAGGCCCATTTTGAGTTGAAATTTCCTCTAATGTATCTAGTCATCCCATACTTTCTATGGATGGGGGAAAACCTTTAGTTCTAGTAGTGTCTGTACCTTCTAACGTCGAGGGGGAACCCCGATGCGACCTACGTTACCCACTATTGGAACTGTTACGAGTAATAGGAAAACCTCTGATGTAGGACAATCCATAGTATATGTCCCTCCCACTAACACAGATGTGTTAAACCCCCCTTCAAGTCCAGGTCACCCTTGGTGGTGCAATCTACATTTTATCAACCCTCATGGGGTTATGGTTATCCAGCAAATCAAATTCATGTAGGATTTATATGAATTATCAACCCAACCCTATAGGGATGTCTTATAATAGAATTCCATACCCTGGGAATAATTTTACACCATCGGGGAAACCCAACTGGTCTTATACGTCGGCGATGGGAGGAATACCTATTCATACTGCTGGCGGTGCTAGAGGGCCATCTTATGGACGTCCTCCTCCTGGTGGTCTTGGTGGTCCTAGGGGTTTTGGTGGGCCTCCTCCTAGTGGTATTGGTGGTCTTTAGGGTTCTAGTGGCCCTCCTCCTGGTGTTCTTGGTAGTCCTAGTGGTCTTGGGGGTTCTTGTGGCCCTCCTCCTTGTGGTCCTAGTGGTCCTTATGGTATTAGAGGTCCTGAAGGACCTTCTCCTAATGGTCCTATTGGCTCTAGTGACCCTAACATTGGAGTTCAATATTCAGGAAGTACATCATCTCATTATAAATTTCAACAAGTTGTAAATCAGTCAACCTACAACTCTACTGGTGGTTACATGCCTTATTAGTATTACCAGTATGTGGAGCCAAAACATTAGTTATCTTTCCTAAAAACTTTGGACTTACCTTATTTGTCCAAGTTGATTAATGACCCCATATAACACAATCCTTCATGGCCTGCAATTCTAGTAAACATTCCATCATAAATCCCATAATTCGATGGTAAGCAGGGAGATTATCCCAAAAATCACAGTATGAGTTTCCATCTCTGGTGTTCCTCCAACTCCTTGATTTATGGTTCTATTCGATTGAGACTCTTCCAGCGCAATTTGATCATTATGGCTACAAAGTGGTGTATTGAACTTCCATGACATTCGTTTGTGGATTTTAGTGCATTGGAAATTGTATTCCTCATACACTTTCAAATACCAGTCGTTATAAAATGGGTACAGACGTTTTAACTTCTCTGCATCAAAACACCTCCACACACATATTCGATCACATCCATGAGTGGAGAAGGCGAAGAAGGATCATTAAAGCTCCTATCACGGACTAACTCTTAGTTGATTGGTTTACGAAGTTTTTGTTTCCACCTATTACCTGAGATGTGGCTATGGACGATGCTGTCACTAAAGACCAAGCTATTATTCATGCTCAATAATTGGATTTGGTGTATTCCTAGTTTAGAACACTATATGACTTGATCCCTCAAGCTCCTCACCCTAGCATTGACCCCACTAAGCCACCTGCAGAAACTCTTGTTGATGGGATTGTTGGTTCAATCCAACCCTCATCAGCAGTGAAACCTTCCAAGCAACCTAAGGCTTCTGCTACTACTCCTTCAACTCCCAAGGTTTTTGCCAAGGTGAATGCTATTCAAAGTAATCAAACACCTGGTAATAATAAAAATAAAGGTAAAGGGAAAAAAAAATACCTATAAACCAACAAGAGAACCCAAAACCTACAACCAATGAAAATGAGAAAGGGAAGAGAAAAGAAAAATATCCATGTTTACTGTGCAAAGGGGATCAATTCATGAAAGAGTGTCCCCGTAGTGAAGAAATCAATAAATTTTTGAAAACTAGCCCTGTGCCAGCAGTTCTCACTGATGCTTTCCCTCCTCAGCAACAACTGATAGACCACGTGTCTAATCAAGGAAATTCTAGTTCTTCAGAGGAAATTCACATGATGTCCTCAGAAACTGTTAATTTACAAACTCGAAGTTAGAATTATGACAAACCTGCAAATAAAAAGGAAGATAATTATTCTTCATATAAATATCCCCCTATTGGTTCTCCTGCGTCCTCGTCTAATGGTCCCCTAACTATCGAGAAACCTAATCTCGACATGATTTTGTGTCCACCCAAGAGTACTCATAGAAAGTTTGTTTTCAACCCTAATTCCCAAGTTGTATAGTATTACAACTTCATTGAAGATCTCACTCAAGAACCATGTGAAATGTCTACCTTGGAAGTACTCCAAAGTTGTCCTACACAACGCAAAAAACTGTTAACTGCATTACGAGCCTTAGACCTGGAAAACACTAATTTGATTCATTTCAATGTCAAGTACTATAATTCTAGGCTTCCTTGCCAACTTGATTTTCAAATCATGATGAAAGTAGTTGGGAAAAAGGTCTTTAGAACTGTCTTAGATGAAGGAGCTTCAACTTGAGTTTTGTCCCTGTCTTGTTGGAAATCCCTTGGATCTCCCAAGCTTATGAAATCCCCAATGACCTTAAAATCCTTTGATGGATGAGGTTTCCAGCCCCATAGTCTCATACCAGCACTTTAGGTAGATCTTGGGGGAAAAAATATTCCCGTTCAAGTGGAATTGGTGGATACCCCTTTAGACTACAATCTCATGCTATGAATAAATTGGTTTTATGCCATGACTGCTGTCGCTTCAATGGTATTTCAAACCCTGCAATTTCCACATATAGGGATTATTGTAACAATTCATCATCTTGATTTATGTACGCCGTATTTTACTACCCTTATGGAAAATAACATCCCTATGTTAGGTCAGTGCCCTCCTCCTTACCAGTCGATCGAGATAGGCATGCTGAAGGATTCTTCCCTCATGGGGTATTCATGTCAGCTCCTCCTAACACAAAAACAATGACAATAAATTTTATTTATTCATTTGGTTATGATCCCAAGGGAAAAAAATTTGTTGAGTCAACCTCATTGAATCCACATGAAACAAGGTACAACGTTGTCCAAACCCTTTCCCATGACCACATTGATGATATTCATCTAGTGTCTTCAGATCCTTACCACCTACACTACTATTTAGAACCCTCTCTTCCTACTCTAGATTATCTCTCCCACAATTTTCCTTCTAACAATTTCATTATGGATATCATGAGTACGAATGAATCCATATGGGAGGATCACCATCATAGATCCTCATTCCTCCCCAACACCAGTTCAGTAGACCATGATTTTGCATCTCTCTTTAGCACTGATATTGTCTATACTCCTCAAACTCTTGTATTGTTGAAGAACAATGAATATGAAGGAAATCTCTGCAACATTAATAAGACAAATCCAATCAACATATCAGTCAAGACTAGCACTCTTGAGCATGGTCATGTTGGGGAGAACTGCTCAGCAGAATAATTTGGAGGATACAAAGCACTTTACAAGGAATTCCAAGATTGTTTTTCTTGGTCCTATGAAGAAATGCCTAGGATAGACCCGTCTATCATGGTCCATGAAATCAAAACCTATCCCATAGCCAAACCTGTCAGGAAAAAACTAAGGCAATTCCATCCATGGAAGGCTACCGCTATCAAAGCCAAAATAGAAAAACTTTTGAAAGCAGGGTTTATTTATCCTATGCCCCTAACAGAATGTGTATCAAACATTGTCCCTGTCAATAAAAAATAGGGCTTTATTAGACTCTTCGTCAATTTTAGATATTTGAATAAATATTGTCCCAAAGACAACTTTCCAACTCCGCATATCGACCAGATTGTCGACAACTGTGCTAGAAATGTCATCTTCTCATTCATGGATGGCTTTTCTAGCTATAATCAGATCGAGATATTTCCCATCGATCAACACAAGATGACATTTATTTTCTCACGGGGAAATTTTGCGTATAGGAAGTTACCATTTGGCTTGAAGAATGCTGGAGCTACATTTCAATGTGCTATGCCCTATGCATTTCACGATGTCAAAAATATTGTGGAACCATACCTTGATGACCTCCCATCTCATTCACAGCGACGGGAGCACCACCCTAGTCATCTGAGGGATATTTTTCTGAGATTTTGTCATTATAATATATGACTCAATCCACATAAATGTGTTTTTTGCATTGAAATAGGACATCTCCTAGGTTTCTTGATTTCTAAGGATGGCATCCAGATAGATCCATTGAAAATTGTAGCTATTTTAGCCCTACCAGCCCCAACCAATCTTGCTGAACTCCAAAGTTTACAAGGGAAGGAAAAATTTCTTCTTTCATTTCATGTGCAATTTTGCAGAGAAACCACATGCCTACATGCATCTCCTAAAAAGGACACCCTATTCTTTTGGGATAACCAAGCCCAACGTGGCTTTGATAATATTAAGCATGCTCTGACCCATTCACATCTGATACACACCACATATTATTCAAAGGATTTTCTCTTATACATTGCTGCCTCCACTACTACCCTTGGGATGGTTTTGGTGTAGGAAAATCCTGACGGTAAGGAGCACGTGATCTATTACGCCCGCAAGAATCTCATAGATTATGAAACTTGATACTCACGTGTGGAGAAGTTAGCATTGGCCACGGTCATTTCTATATAGAAATTTCGACACTACATCTTGCTTCGCACTACCACTGCATTGAAAGATAAGAACCCTATGTATTACATCCTAACTCATTAGGTGCTAGGGGGAAAATATTCCTGATGGATAGTCATCCTACAAGAATTTGACCTTGAATTTTCCAAGTCCATGTCAAAGAAATCCTTATTTTTTGTTGATCTGATGTGTGATCTTCCCTGTGAGTCGACAAATTCTGATCCCAGTGATTCATTCCTGGCTAAATTTCTATTTTTGATAAGCACTACTGAGCCATGGTATGGGTATTTAATCATTTATCTACAGACACAAATATTTCGGGCTACTCTATCCCATGACAATCATCATTGTATCCATCACCACGTGAAATACTACCTTATCCTAAATGATACTTTGTATAGGCGTGGTATCGATTCTGTTATCTGATGATGCCTTACTCATGAAGAGGATGACCAAGTTCTGAATGACAGCCACTCTGGAGCACGCAATGGTCATCTCTCTAGGATGGCTACAGTCCAAAAAATCCTTCGCACTGGCTATTTCTGGCCTTCAATATTTAAAGTTTGTCATGAGGTTGTTAATAAATTCCCACCCTGTCAACATTTCTATCTGAAAAAGTAAACCCACCCTACTCTGTTACACCTCGTCATTGCCATTGGCCCTTTCACCAAATGGGGGATCGATTTTATACATTATAAGCCTACCTCAGCCAAGGGGCATGGTTACATCATTGTAGCCATAGATTATTTTATGAAATGGGATGAGGCTATGCCTACATATTCATAGGATGGTAAGACTCCCGCCCGCTTTCTATTCAATCATGTGATAGCAATATTTGGAGACCCACATTCTATAGTTACTGATCATGGATCACATTTTTGGAATCAGATGATGGAAGAACTGAGTGCTAAACTGGGTTTTCATCATGAAAACTCAACACCCTATTATCTGAAAGCTAATGTTCAAGTCAAGGACATTAATTAAGTTTTAAAAACCATGTTGCGACGGATGGTTGGAGATCACAAATCCAACTAGCACCACATCCTCTTCTTCGCTCTTTGGCCTTATAAGACTTCAGTAAAATAGTTACTGCTTTTACACCCGTCCAGTTAGTTTATGGTCTAGAAGTTGTCTTGCCTATTCAGTGTCAGATTCCATCATTGAAACTTATTGTTGAACTTCTCCCAGATACTTCTATTGAGGAAGAAATATTCCTTCACCTGAACAATCTTGACGAAACTAGACGAGATGCTGCCTTAGCCAATGAGGCACATAAGAAACGCATCAAGGTGCAGTATGACAAGTCTGTCTAACCTTGTATTTTTAATGAAGGTGACCTAGTTCTGACCAATGATTAGAGAAATGACGAGCTAGGGAAAGGGAAGTTTGAATCAATGTGGTATGGTCACTTTATCATTTCCAAAGTTTTAGAGAAAGGGGCTTATGAGCTTGTGGAATATGATGGAATATCCTTCGGGTAACCTCGCAATGGGTTGTACCTGAAGAGGTACTATGCCTAGATCATTCATGTATGGTACCTTGTATATATGTACATTGTTTAAACTTTCTAGTGTGTGTTTTAGTATTTTCAATATGGTTTTGAGTTTAGTGTCCAAATTGTTTATACCAAGTTATGGTTATGCAGAACAGATGTCTTTCTATAGCATCGATGATGGTGCTTGTCGCCATACCTTGAACCTTTCCTTAGTTGCTTGGGTTCTCTATTCCCTAGCTCATGATTTGGTCAGTTCAGGAGCGATTTGTATTGGTCCAACTACCAAAAATATCATTGAGTATCAGAAATTCATAGGTCTATTGACTGAGGCTCCATCCTTGAACATTCATGATTTGGTAGTTTTCATGGACTCGTAATTGGTGGTTTGTCATTTGAATCATGTATATACCATCAGGAACCCGGTTCTTCTCCGTCTCTTCCAGAGGGTATGTTTGTTGGAAAGGTCATTTGAATTAATTACTTATAGGCATATCCCTAGGGCAGACAATGCAATTGCTGATTCGTTAGAAAACTATATCCTATACTGGTATATTGCTCATACATAACTTGAAATAAAACATGCTTCATCATATTGTAAATAGACAGTAGAAGACACATTAAATTCATGTAAATACATTTGTCATTTGGAACATAAAAACACCGAAAATAAGAGTTGGTATATATATATATATATAAAGTGTTTTACAAAAATAGGTCGCGAGACCTCATCTGAAGCACTCTGGCTTTCAGGAAGTACAAAATCATACAAAATCTTGAATATATATCAACTTTCAGAATACATCATGCAGATCTATCTAGTGATGCTCATGGTAGCATATTACAGCTTGTACTACTCTGTGTAATAATCAGCTAAAGCAGCCTAGGATGCCTACAGTGTGCCTTTGATACCTCATGGGGAGGTCATCGATCGATGCATCAGGTATATCTAGAGTCAACCTTTTCAAGTTTTCCTCTAACTCTCCCATCGGTTCGTCACCCCATTGAACAAAACAAGGTTCATGTTTTTTGTCCAATGGGGAAGATCTCTAAGGTCGTTCCACTCCAACATCTAAATGAAGATATTTAGTTATTATTACTACATATAAAAAAAAACACTAAAATACAAAAACACAAGTGCCATTTTAGGGTTTTGTTTCTTACCAATTTTTCCCCACTACTCACCAGGTGGAAGTGGTAGATCAGGGTCACCCTTGAATTCAGTACCCGTGTACACATAATCCTCAATCATGAGGATTTGGTTGTTCAGCCAACGGAAAAATGGAGCCCCAAACTTCACTTTTCCCCTCCCTACCCCCATGCAGGCCATGATCCTGAACCACCTTAGCATATGAGGGTATCTTGCTCTTAGCTTAGTAAATACCACTTGGGGCCTCATATGAGGGACCTTCTCAAAGAAGAAATAGGCTAATATGGATCCATAGCTAAACTATTTCAGCTCTCCTTGCCGACACTTGGTCAGTTGGTCCTTGAAGACCGAAAGTAATGCTTCTACCAAATTAAAGATAGTAGGTTCCATGGCCTCTATATCATATAGCATGTGTGCTCTGGAATCCTGATGAGGTCGTTGGCTCCCAACCAACCTTTGCATAGTGAAAATATCTATATGAAGAGGATCGTCCACCACTGCCTTAATGGAAATTTTCTTCCCAGACATTCTAGTACCATGTATGTAGTAATGGTTGATTAACTCCTGGGTAGTCACGTCCCCTCCACGGGAACCAGCCAGTGAAATAGGAGCACCCCATCTAGATAATCCTATTAAGAAGTAGATATCCTCTACCTCGATAGTTAGCACATGGGCTCCCACCTCAAAATATTGTTTCTCTAGGTTCCACATATGAAGGATATACTCCAACAAGAATTCATGGGACACCATGCAAGGACTGCGGAAGAAGTTTAGGAGACCACAATCCCTCAATGCAGCTATGCACCCCGCATTTCTCTCGGCAAAGGCATTGTCATTATCATGTTCTTGTTCCTTCCATATAACAATTTTTTATCGATTACAACCTGCCAAAAACAATTAATGGGCTAATTAAAACATAATCAATCATCAAAATCACTTTAAAACTCATATTTTTTCTTTCCCATTCAAATTTACATACTCGTAGCCGGCATCGCCTGAGCACTATTTGCACAAGGTGGTGGCACTACCTGAGTGCAATTGATTAGGCATGGTTCTTATCAAGAACTGCCTGTCCTGTAAGGGGCAGGAGTAGTGCCTGTATTTGGAATCTAGGTCTTGCCTAAAACTTCCCAAAATCTCCTCAAAATAAAAAATGAATGCATAAAAAGAAAATCCTAGGGTTTAGTCATTTACCTGGTCCAAACGATGCTCGAAATAGATGGTGGAATCTCCCGGAATCACTAACTGAAGATCTGGCTCAATTTTCTCCAAAATGCTCTCACCATGTGGTAAATAGTAAAATTATTTCATTTTTACTA
>LPNX011197064.1:698918-751909 GCA_001517045.1 Pseudotsuga menziesii | reverse complement strand
TATATAAATTTAGACGACATGTTTTTTTAATTATGCAAAGGAAACACATATTTACTTTATTTCATTATTGCATTGAGAGGAGTAAAGTGCTTTACAATTAACTACAAAGGAGATATTGTCACATAAGGTAACCAAACGTAATGTTACATTACCAAAAATAACTAGCACATCCACACAGTTTGTGACTGGCTCACACACATAGAGATCAAATGGTTGAGAGATAGTGATATACAGGAAGAAAGTTTAGAATACATTTTTTTTAGTAATTGTGATAGAAACATTGAAACAACGTTGGCCATTTTTGAAAAAAAAATGTGTTCAATGCATACTGATTGAGTTTCTAGGTGAATGTGGGGTGACGTTTGTCTGGAATGCTTTCTAGTTACAACAAAATTGTAGGTACTTCCAGACATTTCGATTTTATTTTATTGAAACTGAACCATACATTGTATTAGTGATGGAAAAGTTTAATAGGACCGAGACATTCATTCATCATTTCCGTTGTGCATAGATGCATTGTACATTTATTAAATAATTGGACATATATTTGGACAACAACATAGAGAATTGAAAAGTGAAAACTATGAAAGCACAAAAGAGACGACTCGTATGTTTCGACAAAGTTTATGTTTCTATGAATAGCGTACTCTGAATAGAACCCCATGTCCTTTCTTTTCGAAGTATAAGGAATCATGGATTCACGAATTCTATTTATGAGAATTCTTTTATATTTTAAAATTTTCATGCATAGTAAAAGGGAATTATTTTGAACACTAAAACGAACTATATATCAATTTTAGGATTTTAAGATTTTTGTGGTTTAATTGGATTTTTTTTTAAATTAAGTATATATACTTTGTTATCTTATTTGTAAAATCTTAATGAGTATTGTGCTTATTGAATTAGTTAATTAGAGTTCGTTTTTATAGTTCAACATATGATATATCATTTTTTAAATTTATATATAGTGTAAATCATTAATGTTTGATCCATATCCCATGTCTATAGTGGCAAGTGACTAATTTCTCATGGTTTTCTAATATCCCACTTAGCACTCATTGAATCCGGTGATGAACTTTTTGTTCAATTAAGATGCAACTTTGGAAAATATTCTTATTGTATTTATCATGTAGAACCCTATAAAGAACAATGTTATAATGTATTTGTAAAAAATGTAATGTTGGATCAAGAGATAAAATGATGTTGTATTTTATCCTCACAAAAAGACAAGCCATCCCTATAACAAAAAGTCACAAAAAAGACAAGTGTAAATTGGAGGTCACACTCCTCATTTGAGACACACTCACAACAAGCAATTCCAAGAAAGAGGTTCGCTCCAGCTAAGCAGAAGACTGTTTTGGGTTGTAGAAGACTTCGAAAACATCTATCTCTTGATCTAGGGTTTGTCTAGAGTTCCTACAATTATGATGATGTGATATGCTAAATGAATGAAAGTCTAACATAATTGCTTGTAAGTCAAAATTATAACATGGTAGCATAGTCGTGATGAAAGAATTCATTGCAACAGTCGTAGTGGGTGCAACTGTCAGAGACTAAGGATCCTTGTTCCTAGCCTTTCCATCCATAGATTAAGATCGACCTTAGAATCATTGAACTTTCATTGGGAGGGAACATCTTTATGTGGAGAAATAATTTAGATTTGAAAATTTTCATTTTTGACCTAGTTTCTATTGGATCAAGAAACTAGGGTTTCCATTTTTTGCCTAATTTGTCCACAAATTTGAGTGAGAAGAGTGTTTGTTCAACTAGCCTTAGGAGGGCACATATTTCTAATGGATCATATTCTCCATTGAATAACTTTCATTTTTTTACCCTCCTATGCTAGGGTTACTAGAACTGGGTTTGACAAGATGACAAGAAACACTAAGGTTAATGAGAAGCTTGAAGGGGTGGAAACTTCATAGCATGGAAGTATAGGATGCTCCTAATCCTAGAAGAAAATGAATTGGAAAAATATGTTAAAGAAAAGATTTCATATTCGAAGGGAGATAAGCTAAGGCAAAGGACAAGAAGAACATGGTTAGTGTAAATAGAATCATTGCAGATTCTATCAAGGATCATTTGATCCCTCATGTCTCATATTTCAAGAATCCAAATGAAATGTTTGATGCAATGACCAAGTCATATCAAGAAAAGAATATAAATTGGAATATAAACATAAGAATGCAGCTCAAGAATGTGAAGATGGAGAACTGAAAACAATTCAATCCTACTTCACAAGAGTATCCCAAATCAAAGAATAGCTTGAATCCATTGGAGATATATTCAAAGAAGCTGAAATGGTGATAACTAACTTGAATAGTCTCATAAGTTCATGGAAGTCATTTACTCAAGGAATATGTTGTAGAAGGAAGCTAGCAAAGTTTAACCGGTTATGGGAAGAATGCACACAAGAAGAAGCTAGATTGGTAGCAAGAGAAGAAAAGATGGGTAATGATGAAGATCAAGCATTAACAACTCATACAGAGAAAGAAAAGAGATTAAAATATGTTCAAATTTCAAATAAATATCCAAAGTTTCATAATTTTCAAAGGAATCAAAGGGATTACTCAAACATTAGATGCTATAACTACCAGAAGATGGGAAATATTGCAAGATATTGTCCTCAATTAAAAGATCATAATAGAAAAGGAAGGAATAAAAGAGACCATGCTTATGTTGTAGAAGATAATGAACTTGTTTATAAGAAAGAAAGAGAAAATTATTGAAGTGAAGAAGAATATGTGTTGATATGCACTCTTATAGGGAATGTCACTCATGTAAGTGACATATGGCTTGTTGATAGTTGTGCTTCTAAGAACATGATTGGTTACATAGACTCTTTCTCAAGTATGATTCAAAAACATTCACCTCACAGAGTGAATCTTGGAGATGATTATTAGTATCCTACTAAAGGTTTTGGAGAATCCTCCTACATGTTGGATTTCAGAAATCCCATAAAGATGAAGGACGTGCTATATGTGCATGGTTTAAAGAAGAAACTCCTATCCATTTCAACATTTGATAAGAAGGAAATCATAGTTTCCTTCATTGATGGAGACGTTATCATGTGGCTAAAAGGAAAGAACATTGATGACACAATCGTGATTGGTGTTGAAGAGGGAGGACTATACAAGTTGAAGGGACAAGATTCAACACTAGTACATAGTATTGTGAATCTAAGTGAACTATGGCATATAATACTTTCTCATTTTAACTACAAAGCATTTCCAATCATGATAAAGGTGGTAACACATTTTCCATAGATATTTCTATAGCATAATGGCATATGCAAAGGATGTGCACAAGGAAAGAATGTGAAGAATCAGTTTCCAAGCAGTGACAATAAAGCCAAAAGAATATTGGACATCGTACATTTAGATGTATGTGGAACAATGTCAGCCACTTCATTAAGTGAGTTTGTATATTATGTCCCATTTATTGACAATTATTCTCGTAAAAATCAGATTTTTTTTTGAAAGCTAAAAGTGAAGTGTTTAGCAAGTTCAAAGAATTCAAAGCTCTTATAGAGAATCTATATAAAAATAAGATTAAGATCTTGAGGTTATATAATGGAGGAGGGTTTACATTAGAATATTTCAAATCCTCCTGTAGAGAAGCTCGGATTAAGAGGGAGCTCACTACTCCCTACAAAACACAACAAAATGGTGTAGCAAAAATAAATAATCAAACAATAATAAGAGTAATAAAGTCCATGATACATGATCAAGACTCTACCGATGCACCTATGGGTAAAATCTTCCAAGTCTCTTGTATATGTACATAATAGAATCTGTCACAGTGCACATGAGAACAAGACATCATTAGAGATGTTTACAGGAGAAAAGCTAAAAGTCTGCCACCTGAACATATTTTGTTGTACAGTGTCTGTGCATGTTTCCAAGGTGAAAAGATCAAAGTTGGACCCTTTAGGAAAGAAGTATATTTTTTTTTTTATAATGAGACCTTGAAGGCATATAGCATCTATATCCCTGGTTACAGATAGATTGAGATAAACAAATATGTTTCCTTTGATAAGGATGCAGCATTTAGTACATCCAGACAGACTCATTAAGATGAGGCCCATGATGAAGAGACTGTAACTCCTAGAGTTGTAAAGACAGGTGCAAATGATGGGTTCGAGAAGATCGTGTTCCAAAGGACCATGATATGATAGAACCAAAAATACCTATATATCCACCTCGAGAGATGATTACACATAAGATAAAACCATCTTAGGTTCGAGAAATTATTTAGGGTGCAAAGAAGTATGGTGCTCTAAATGGATCTTCCAAAGAAAGCAAGATACCTTGACCATATTCCAACTATGTAGCATTATTATGTGACATCATTGATGTAGAGCCTTCAATTTATGAGGAAGAAACTGATAAGAAAGTACAGAAGGATTCCA
Source organism: Pseudotsuga menziesii (assembly GCA_001517045.1). Classification (NCBI taxonomy): domain Eukaryota; kingdom Viridiplantae; phylum Streptophyta; class Pinopsida; order Pinales; family Pinaceae; genus Pseudotsuga; species Pseudotsuga menziesii. The sequence goes on along the minus strand of LPNX011197064.1, from coordinate 747,498 downwards.
TGATTAGGTAATATCAGTCAATTATGAAGAATCATGTTTGGGATGTGGTTTCGAGATAGTAAGAGAGGTTATATGGATCTCCAAGACAAAGCATTCAACACATGGAAGTGTTGGGAAATATAAGGCAAGATTCATGGAATATGGTTTCTCTTAGAAAGAGATATATATTATGAAGATAAGTTTGCTTTTGTGGCTAGATACACTTCAATTAGAGCTATAATAATGATAGTTGCAAATATGAAATGGAAGGTACAATATATTGATGTGAAGTCATCCTTCCTAAATGGTGTAATAGAAGACAAAGTGTACGTGGAAAAACCATAAGGATTTGAGACACATGATAGGAAGACACATGTGTGCAAATTTGAGAAGGCCTTGTACAGGTTGAAGCACACACCAAGGGCATGGTATGATAGAATTGATAGTTTCCTAATGAGATTAGGCTTTACTAAGAGTAAAGAAGATTCCAACCTTTACTACAAGGCTTTGGATGATGTACTAGTGATATTATTATTATACGTAGATGACATGTTTCTGACAGGATTCGATAATCCCATCATTGAATGTAATAGGAAGCTTGTTGTACAGTTCAAGGTGAAATATTTAGGTATGATACGCTATTTATTCGGCCTATAAGTGTGGTAGAAATATAATGAGATTTTCATTAATCAAGGAAAATATGGTGTATATATCCTGAAGAGATTCAGGACAATGGATTGTAAGGCCATTCCTACATCGATGGTGAAAAAACTAAAGTTATTGACTGATACTTCATAAAAGATAGTGGGTTCCACCATGTATAGAAAGATGATTGGTTTGTTGATGTATTTGATGAACATGAGACCATATATATGCTTTTCTATGAGCACATTGAGTCAATATATGGTTGATATGAGACGTGTTCAGTTGATTACTACAAAGCATGTGATGAAGTAGCTGAAGGGTACAATTAATTATGGATTGAGATATGTCTCAGATTCTGAGATAAGATTGCATGCCTATATTGATTCATATTAGGTCGATAGTTTCACTAACAGAAAGAACACTTTAGGATTTTGCTTCACTCTGGGGTAAGTTATGATTCCATGGCCCAATAGGAAGAAAATAAGTGTGGCTCTTAGTATGGTCGAGGTAGAGTATATAGAAGCATGTGTTACAAGTGGTGAAGCTATGTGGCTTTGAAAGTTACTTGCAGGACTATTTGATCTCAATTTGTAGGTGACTTGTATCTATTGTGGAAACCAAAGTTACATAAAATTGTCAGAGAACCCTATTTTTCATTACGATTCCAAGCACATCAATATTAGGTACCTTTGCATTGGTAAAATGGTACATAAGAGAGTTGTGAATCTCCAATATGTTGCGACAGTCAAGTAGATATCTGATGTCTTGACCGAACCTCTATCAAGGGTAAATTTTAGGTACTTCAGGGAAAATATTGCAGTGGTCTAGAAGGAATTCCCTTGTGATAGGGCATGATGAGTTACATATACAATTTTAGGAGGAAGTAACACACTAAATGTGGTAGCAGTAGGTAGTCATTCACGGGAACGATGTGTAGTCTTCGGGACTAACAGATCTTCAACTAAAGTTTGTATGTGCAGTATTTGGATTGATAGATGCACAACTTATAGTTTTTTCATATGTAGCTTGTAGAGCTAGAATATGCACAACTAGAGTTGGCATGTGTAGCTTATAGAGCTGGCATATGCACAACTTGTAGTGTTGGCATGCATAACTTGTAGAGTTGGCAGATGGATTAGATGGAAGTCTAGTGATGACATAAGGTCTGAAAGGACACTGAGAACCGAAAGGTACAAAAGGATGATGAAGCTTCTCCCACTGCTGAGATGCTATATTGAGATCCTACATGCATGATGTAACATATAGGGATTTCTTGTACAGAAATTATAGTGATGGGTAGATTCATGAAAATGTCAACAAGTAAATGGCCAAGTACAAGATAACAAAAGAAATGTTGCAGATTATGTCAAAATAATACCTTCCTTTCTGAGAGGGAGTGTTCAATTAAGATGCAAATTTGAAATATATTATTGTTGTATTTATTTCATTGTATTTGTCATGTAAAACCCTAAAAAGAACAATGTTATAATGTATTTGTAAAACATGTAATGTATGCTCAAGAACTAAAATTATATTTTATTTTATCCTAAAAAAATGACAAGCCAAACCCATAAGTAAAATTCAGCCAAAAGAAAAGTATAAATAGCGGGGGGGGGGACACTCCTCATTTGAGACACACTCACAACAAACAAGTTCAAGGAAGAGGTTCACTCTAGCTAAGAAGAAGAATGTTTTGGGTTGTATAAGACTTGGAAGACATCTATATCATGATATAGTGTTTTTCTAGAGTTCCTATACCTTTATGTAAGAGAAATATATAAGCTTCTTGTTGACGTTGTACTTGGTTGATGAATCTATACTGAAGAATTTTGGTGGTTTTCTTCTCTTGAAGGGTTTCCTAGAGGATAAATGTTTGTGTCTTTGTGTCTACTGTTGACTGTATTTCTTTCAATGATCCTCATGCATGAAACTATTATGATGTGATATGCTAAATGATTGAAATTATAACAAAATTTCTTGTAATTCTAAATTCTAACACTTATCTCTAATATTTTTTAGCATAGGAACAAATTGTTACAATAAATCAAGTAATATCTTAAGATCCAATAGAAAAAATTTGGTATCAATGGACATTAACCATCATCATCATCATCATCACATTAAAAAGGAGTAAGTTAAAATATTTGCACTTTGTCTTCCATTTTTTTGCTAAATCGCATTATGCAATTTTTGCTCAATCAAAGTGATATTATACTTTGAATAGTGGCGACAGTAATGGAAACCTGTCATAAATAACTAAACAGGGTCCAAGTGTGTGAATGGATTAGACACCACCCTCGTAATCATTGCAAATATATAATCATATTAACTAACCACAAGATCATACATCCTAGGCGCACACACCAATCAATCCATAAAGGAACTTTGTCAACCATCCCAATTCATTGTGTTCAATTGTTGAAGTGTATCAAGCAACATAGGTTTGTAATAGTCACTGAAACCAAGTTCTACAAATTCTTGATATACATCCATGGAAATCAATGAATTCAACAATAGTACCCTATGGGGATCTACTGTTGTGTCCCTTCCTGCTATTCCAATTGTCAAATAGCACCCTGAAGTTGTTTCCATCCCACTACTATTGAATCCACCAAGGAAGAGGAGTACATGGATTTAGTTAGCCAATCTGGAAGGTAGAACAAAATATACCCATGATGTTGAAGCTTCCAGATTATTGCATATGATGTTGTTTCTAGGGTACATGCCTCAACTGGAGGATGATGCCCCTCATGTGCAAATCAAGAAAAACACCAAGTAACTGTTGCTCAAGCCTGTTGTTCCAAAAAGGGTACATATCTCGGGAAATATCATGCCCAATTTGAAGAAACTATTGTTTTTTTACCATGATTTGAAGAAGCACCTGAAATTTAAGTTAGACCAATACATGGAATTTGTGCATATTGGAGAAGGTGGGATGATTGAGCTGGTCCATATACAATGGGCTCTTGGGTTGGATAGCTTTGGCATTTTATCATTATTGGATATGCCCCATTTTGGATGAACTGCAGAATTCAATATTTGTGTCAATCAATTATTGGAGTGCTTTCATGGTGGGTGTCTCTGGCTAAATACCCAAGTTTTTGTTAATATCGATTTGATTTCAAGCATCAAGGGTTTCCTAAGTCTGGGGTCGACGTGACACAATTCTTCAGCGGGAAGGAATAGAACAAGCATTTGACCACAAGGATGAAATAAAATTATATCCTCACGAGGGATAAGAGGGGCTTCGACATAGCCTCTATTAATGACTAGGATTTTCAATTTGCATCAAATGCAATGTCAATCAAAATACTATGAAAAATGTGGCCAAATCAATGTACTACAAGGGTTTCATATGTTGCAAAGCATTGTGCAACAAGTGTTTAGATGAATAGGGAAACGTTCCTATTTAATGAGTTATTGGTTGATGATGTCGATGCTCAAGAAAATGTTAACTTGTTCACTTACTTGTGGATGTTGATTTTTATTTCCTTTGTTGCCTAGGAAGGTCCACCAAACTACCAGGGCATGGATGTTAATGTCCCTTATCGAGGGGCCTGATATCAGAACCTATAGTTTGATGAAATCAACAAAGGCATATGGATAACAATGTCAAGTTCTACATGCATGCCAAAGGACTAGAGTATCACATTGAGAGGATTCCGAGGATTAGAACTACTACTATGCAGTGTTATAGAAATATAATGAAGTTTATCGTGGTAATCTACCACATTTATATTTAGTCGCGACAGGACCTGCAGAATCAATGGTTAATAGTGGATTTCATAATGACAAAAGAGTCCATTGATGCCATTATTTAGGAATGGACAAAGGAATGGAAATAAATTGTAGCAGATGACCAATTGTCTACCAAAATCAACCCACAACAGGAAGGAAAATCTAGTGCACATCAAAGTGGTAAGCAAGCTAATAATAACCGACCAAGATCACATCATGATGGATACCAGGAGTTCAGTGCTATACCGACAAACCAATATTTGGGGAATAATAAAAAAGATGAGGATTTCCAAAGGAAAATAAGGAAGAAGAATTTTTTTTCAAAGACACTGCCACAGTCGGATTTATTGATGATGATTACAACCTCCTGGAAAATAGGATGGTAAAAGTTGTAGAGGATACTGAACATAAATAAAATGAATGGAACACCGATATGTTTAGGAGTGTCACTCACCTAGTTTAGGTCTTGTCTAAAGATGTGAAGGAAATCCACGTCGTAGTAAGTAAGACAGATTTGACGCAGTTAGAGTCTAGTCCATCTAATGATCAACCAACTGAGATAACCACATCAAAGAAGGATTGCAAGGTTCAAATAACACCCCAAGTGGTTTAATTAGGTAATGACTAAATGAATATTGCAATAGATGCTATGGGGTATGTTGGCTTCGACCTGTCTATCTTGTCAACCTTTATATTGCATAATATTCAGCATAAGGAAACTAAAAAAATCAAGGCAAGAGTGTAGTTGGTCCATGATAATATGAAATAATTTAAAAGCCAGACAACTACTCTTGAGGCCGATTCTACGGAGCATAGGTACCAAAAGGAAAAATTGTGATGTGATAGAGAATGACTAGAAGATGCTATTGAAGCCACCTATCGAGGAGTATCGGAAGCTGAAATAATTTCATAAATGATCCCTGAGATGAAGATAATGAACTTGGGGGAATTCATCACTAACTTCTGATAAAATATTGTGGAGATCGGGGCTAAGCTAGTTCCCATCACCCCTCCTAAAGTGGTTGAACATCAACATACACAAGTGTAGGAGGATGTTAATGACATCAGGTAAGATGAGGATTATTGCATAAGGGTTGAGAGGAGGTATCTCAATATAGTGGGGCCTTGTTAGAGGATGTTGAGCTATAATATATAGCAACAATACTTACTGCAATAGAACAAATTTTAGATAGTTTGTGGAGTTCTTTGAAAAATCTGCCACCAGTCGAGAAGATGAGAAAAGCTATTGAAAATAATACATTACAACAAAAATTTAACAAATTAGAGATACAACATCAAAGGAGAATTGATATTATTGAGGAGATATAGGAAGAGGTTGAACAAGTCTCTACGACCATTGGCCCAATTCATGTTGTAGTTAAGTAGGCCTTTTTAGCTGTTGATGTGCATAGTTTAGAATAGATTAGTTTTGAATTTGTTGAAGAAATCATCAACCTTAAAGAATATGTTCCGAGATGGCTTGAATAAGTGAAGAAATTCCAATATGACTTTAAGTCGAAGTTGAACACACTAGCACTTTCATTATGATGTGGCTAAGGACAAGTCATAGTCGAATTGAAAAAATTGAATGATGTTTGTTTACATGACCCATTCCGACTCCATTTATAGATGAAGTACTGGAGAGTGTCGAGGGTCAAGAAATTTACTCATTCACTAATGGGTTCTCTAGATACCATCATATTAGAATCGCAAAGGAATGCCAACACAAGACAAACTTTGTGGCAGAGTGTAGTTGTATCCAATACATGGCAATGCCCTTTGGACTCAAGAATGCTCCTGCTATTTTTTCCATAATAGTAGTAACTACCTTTACATATTTTATTCATAAATTTCTTGAGTTCTAATTCCACTATTGGGTAGCATTTGAGCTCATTAAGGATTATATTGAGAGCCTCATGATGATGTTAGAATGTTGTTTCTAGTATCAAATTTCACTGAACTTAAAGAAATGTATCTTTTGTGTAGTGATGGAATTTTTATCGAACTTGCTAAAATTGAAATCATCATTGACCTACCACCACCTACCATAGTGAAGCAACTAAGAGAAACATTGGGACATACATGATACTAGTGAAAATTTATCTAAGGATATGTGGAGGTGACTCCTTCGATGGAGATTTATTGAAAACAAATTTTAGGTTCCACTAGATCAAAATTTTCCAAGAAAGTTTGGACACTTTATAGAATGGGATGGTTACAGCATGCATACTTGTATTTCCAGATTGGAAAAAGGAATTTCATGTACATGATGATGCATCATCTATCACACTCAATGTAGTACTTGTTTGATTTTATCATTCAAGCTAGCATTATATTAGGATCTTTAACTAAGAGAATAACAAGCATAGTAATCAAACACAAGAGACAATGAACACAATGTTTTTACTTGGGGAAACCATAAATGGAGAAAACCCCACAACTTCCTCTGAGATAGAATCGGCACCAAAAGTAAAACCCCAAAACATTAAGACGATCTCTCGACAGCAGTAGCCTCTTTCTTTCTAGCCCCGGCAACTTCTTCTCTCTCAACTATGCGCTACAACTAAGTGTGAGTGAATGTGTGATAAATAGAAAGGCTCACTCTCTATTTATACTAATTCCCAACTTGACAATAACTCACCACGGCCAAATTCTCTAGGAGAGTCTAATAACCCTAGGGCCCCAAACCTGTGGGGACTTTAACCCTTGAACAATAGGAGGGTTACCCACAATGACTTGACATGAATTGTTTACATTATAGAACCTCCTGATACCAACATCGAGGCATGACATGACTCAATTGCATTACAGATACTTCCTGGAATAAACATTGGGCACCTATACATCAAATATACAAGTGAATACATTTCAAAGTTGCATATACATCAACACTACTTCTTAACTAGGAAGGTATTCTCTCAACACAATTTGTCAGGATTGGTCTTCTTCTCTGGATCATCTCATCATCTGCATCTTCAAGTCATCTTCATCTTCAAGTCATCTTCATCTTGGATCTGGATCATCATCACTTGATCTAGATCATCACTTGATCTAGATCATCATGGGGACATCATCACTAGATCTGGATCATCTCGAAGACATCATCACTGGATCTGAATCATCACTCGATCTGGATCATCACTAGGTGATCATCATAGGTTCTATCTCATGATTCTTCTCGTCACAGGAAGTTCTACAGAGCCAACCTTTTTTCATGCTGGTTGTAGGCCTAGCCTCCTTATAGGTATTCTTCAGCACTTATATCTTACCCTAAGTCAGAATGGCTAGCACTCACATCTGACCATAAGAGGAACACATCCAACACCATGTCAGAAAGGCACAACACTTACATTCACCAGCATGATAGGACATAACTACTATCATCTGTGAAAAGGAACAGAACTCACATCCACCAGCATGATAGGACACAACTACTATCATATATGGAAAGGAACTGCACTTACATATGACCTTGACTCGTCAGAAAGGCACAACAATTACATATGACCTTGACTTGTCAGAAAGGCACATCGCTTACATTCACTAGCATGATAGGACACAACTACTATCATCTGCGAAAAGGAACAGCACTCACATCCACCAACCTGGTAGAACACACCTACTACCATCTGTGGAAAGGCACTGCACTTACATCTGACCTTGACTCGTCAAAAAGGCTCTCTATCCCAGACTGAGGTTTACTGGTAATTGACCAAGTGACTCCATTCAGAGAATGGAAACAACCCTTATATATGATCAAGTGGGAACATATCCCTCAATCACATTAGAATGGCCCTGCACTTATATCTGATCATGTGAGACTACATCCCACAGTCATATCATAATGGCCCTCAGTCCTAGACTGAGTATTCCTGGTAACTGACCAGGTACCTCCATTCAGAGAATGGAAATAGCCCTTATATCTGATCATGTAGGAACCAATCCTACAGTCACATTAGAATGGCTCATCACTCACATCTGACATGGAAGGAACCAATCCTATCACCATGACAAAATGGCTCACGGACTCATCTCTTCCCCTTGGGGGAAACCTCGATCTCGAGAACACCAAGCTTCTCCTTGAAGTAATCAAACTTCACTCTGGCCAATGGCTTCATCAACACATCAGCTATATGTTCATCCATCGCAACATACTAGAGCTTCACTACTCCTCTCTGCACCATATCCCTGATATAGTGATACTTGATCTCGATATTCTTTGACTTGTCATGGAACACCGGGTTTTTTGACAACTTCACACAACTCTGGTTGTCTTAATATATACAAGTAGCATCCAATTGGAGATCAAATAAATCAGTCAATAGCTTCCTCATCCATACTACATCACAACTAGCTGAACAATATGCGACATACTCTGCTTCAGCTGTACTTAGTGCCACACAAAATTGCTTCTTGCTAAACCAAGAGATCACACCTGATCCCATACTGAAGCAACACTCTAAAGTTCTCTTCCTATCAATGGAACTGCCTGCCCAATCTGAATCAACATAACCCTCTAGGTTAATCTTTTGATTCACCTCATACTTGAGCCCATAATGAACTATACCTCTCAGGTAGCTCAAAATATGCTTTGCAGCAATCAAGTGAACATGTCTTCGATCTGTCAGGAATTGGCTCAAGGTGTTCACAACAAAGAAAATATCTAGTCTCGTGTTCATCAGGTACATCAAGGACCCAATCATCTGACGATACATCATAGCATCAACCGACTCTGATGAAGCATCACTCAATAGCTTCAAGTTTGATGCCATAGGTGTGGTCATGGCCTTACAGTCCATCATCCTGAATCTCTTCAGGATATCTACCGTATATTTCCCTTGCCCCGAGGAAATTCCATATGCATTCTGCCACACCTCCATGCCTAGAAAATAATGCATCATACCTAATTCCTTCATTTCAAATTCAACAACAAGCTTCCTCTTCGTATCAGCAATCAACCCATCCATACCTATTACAAACAGATCATCTACATATAGTAGGAGTATCACTGGGTTGCTATCTTCAACCTTGTAGTAAAGGTTGGAATCTGCTTTACTCTTGGTAAATCCCAAATTGGATAGAAAGTTGTCAATTTTGTCATACCATGTCCTGGGTGCCTGTTTCAAACCGTACAGGGATTTCTTCAATATACACACATGAGACTCCCTATCATGTGTCTCAAAACTGAGTGGTTGCTCCACATATACTTCCTCTTCCACTACACCATTCAAGAAAGCAGTCTTAACATCCATTTGGCGTATCTTCCATTTCATTACTACAGCCAGAGAAAGTACTGATTTGATGGAAATGTATCTGGCTACAGGTGCAAAGGTTTCATCATAATCTATTCCTTCTTTTTGTGAGAAGACATGAGCCATGAATCTTTCTATATTTCTCTATGCTACCATCTGCAACATGCTTGATCTTGTAGATCCATTTGGAATTTACAACAGACTTCCCCTCTGGTCTTGGGACAACATCCCAAACATCATTCTTCATGATCGATTGATACTCTTTGATCATAGAATCCTTCCATTCTTTCCTTTCTGCCACTTATTCATAGTTGGAAGGTTCTTTATTGATAAAGATGCATAATAAAGCTACTTACTCGGAGTGGGACCTGGTCCTTTTTCTTTCTCTGTGATTCTCTTCTGGAGCCCCATATCTTTCTACACCTTGGATAGCTTCTCGTACCCAAGCAGTTTTCCTCTTGTGAGGATTTTTCTCCTAAGGTGGATCTACAGGTTCTTGAGGTTCTTCAAATTCTCAATCTTTTTCTTGATATTATTCATTCATGGTTGTGTCATGAATTCTGGGTGTTTTTGTTTCTTCAGGTTCTTCAGCAGGTCTCTTTCTGGATTTGTTGTAAGCTGAGTCTTCGTCAAATGTTACATCCCTACTAATGTCAATCTTCTTGAATCCTAGGAAGTATATTCTGTAAACCTTCGACCTTTCCGAGTATCCCACAAATATACCCTTCTTTCCTGAAGGATCTAACTTTGTCCTCTTTTCTTTCGGAATGTGTATGTACACTAGACAGCTAAATATTCTGAGATGGCTGACTTATGGTTTCTTGCCAAAAAATACTTCTTCAGGTGTCTTGTTCTCGAGTACTCTGTGTGGAGTACGGTTCTGTAAATACATCGTTGTTCTGGCAGCTTCTACCCATAGATGCATGGGAAGATCTTGATCATGAAGCATAGCCCTTGCAGCTTCCATGATCATTCTATTCTTCCTTTCTGCAACCCCATTCTGTTGTGGATTATATGGAGTGGATAACTCCCTCTTAATCCCTAAATCTTTGCATAGCTCTTTGAATTCATTTGATGTGAATTCTCCACCATTATCTGATCGAAAGGTCTTGATATTGTTTTCATTGTGGTTCTTGATCAAGGCTTTGAATTCCTTGAACTTGCTGAAAACTTCATCTTCGTTCTTCATAAAACATATCCATGTCTTCCTAGAAAAATCATCAATAAAGGAAACATAGTATACATACCTGCTTATAGAATTGGATGACATTGGATCGCATACATCGAAGTGAATGATTTCCAATATTCCTTTTGCCTTGCTCTCGCTACTTGGAAATGTCTTCTTTGTGTTATTTCCTTTCACACATCCTTTCCAGACTCCATCATGTTTTGCCTGAATTTATGGAAGACCTTCAACAAATTTTCTTGCAAGTGGTAGTGCTTTGTAATGCACATGTGCAAGCCTTCTATGCCAAAGTTCATTTCACTCTACTGTTTCATGGACCAAAGCTTGTTCTGGATGGCCCTTCAATTTGTATAGACCTCCCTCCTGTTCCCCAATCACTACTGCATCATTAATAGTCTTTCCCTTTGGCCACATGATAACTTAGCCATCTATAAATGAAACTCTCATGCGTTTTGCATCTAATTCATATATGGAGAGGAGGTTCTTCTTTAGTCCTGGTACAAACAATACATCTTGCATATTCATAGACTTTCCAGAGTCTAGCTTATAGGAGGATTCCCCACTACCTTTTATTGGATACTGGTAGTCATCTCTAAGTTTCACCTTGTGGGGTGATTCATGTTTTGATAGTTTCATAAAGGACTCTTTGAATCCTGTCATATGTTTGGAAGCCCCACTGTCTATAAGGCAATCATTGCTTCCATGTGTGATGTTTCCCGTGAGAGCGGAAATCAAGACATATTCTTCATCACTTGAAGAATCATCACTTTCTTGTCTGATTCTCTTTGTGGAAGGTTCATCATCCTCTGCAACATGAGCATGATGTCTTCTCTTGTTTCCCTTTTTATTATTTTGTCTTTTAGGAAAATCTTTTACAAAGTGTCCTACTTCATCACATGTATAACATCTGATTATAGACATATCTTTTCTAGTGTTATTTTTATGGAAATGCTTACCTCTGGAGTGATGAAAACTTCTTTTGATTTTCTTGGAGTGAAATATGAGAGCTTGATCTTCACTTCCCATGTTTTATTCTCGGGCTTCTATCCAAGCTTCTTCTTGAGAGCATTCTTCTCATAGTCTACTAAATTTGACTAGCGTCTTTCTGGCATAGATCCCTTGAATAAAAAAGTCCCATGATCTAGGGAGACCATTCAAGGTGATCATCACAATCTCTGCATTCTCCACTTCTTCATCTACTGCTTCCAACTGTTCCTTTATCTAAGAGACCCTTGTAAAGTAAGACTGGATGGTCTCTGCATTCTGGATCTTTACATTCTTCAGTTGGTTTCTTAGAGTCATCTTCTAGTTTATGTTCTTCCCTTCAAACAATTTGGTTAGGGCATCAAACATAGCTTTAGGTGTCTTTAGGGAGGACACCTATGGTATGAGGTGATCCTTGATTGAATAAGCAATAATCCTCTTAGACATGACCAATTTATTCTTGTGTAAGTCCTTAGCCTCATCTCCCTCTGGAACTAGAACCTCCTCATTAATATAGGAGTCCAACTAATTTTCTTCCAGGACTAGGGAGATCCTATACTTCCAGGCTCAGAAGTTATCATCTCCCTCAATATTTTCATCAAGTTTGGTATGATGAGACCTCTTACCTTAGAACCTCAAATGGAAATACAAAAGATTTAGATCTTACCAGGTCAATATGTCGGATCTAGATTTGGAGTTGAATTTCTACAGTGCTGGTTCAGGAGCAGATTAGGGTTTGACTTTCCTGGAGTTCTATCCAACCAAATGCTTTGATCTTGATCTCTAAACTTTGATTTTGAGGAGGAGATCAATCTAGGCCTGGGCTCACTCAAAAATTCCACTTCTGTGGAAAGCCCTAATTTTCGACAGTAGTGTCGGGTAAAAAAGTAAAAAAACTCGAAATTAGATTTTGTTTCAACAAAAAGATGCGCCCTAGGGAGGAGAGTTAGCCCAACCTTATTTTCATGAAAATATGTGGACAGATATCCAAAAAGTATGAAGCCCTAGTTCCCGCAGCTGCACAGTACCTTCTTCTCAGGTTAGCTCTGATACCATGTTAGATTTTATCATTCAAGCTAGCATTATATTAGGATCTTTAACTGAGAGAATAACAAGCACAACAATCAAACACAAGAGACAATGAACATAATGTTTTTCCTTGGGGAAACCATAAATGGAGAAAACCCCACAACTTCCTCTGAGATAGAATCAACACCAAAAGTAAAACCCTAAAACAGTAAGGTGATTTCTCGACAGCGGTAGCCTCTTTCTTTCTAGCCCCAACAACTTCTTCTCTCTCAGTTATGCACTACAACTGAGTGTAAGTGAGTGTGTGATAAATAGAGAGGTTCACTCTCTATTTATACTAATTATCGACTTGGCAATAACTTACTAGGGCCGACTTCTCTAGGATAGTGTAATAACCCTAGGGCCCTGGAACTACGGAGACTTTAACCCTTGAACAATAGGAGGGTTACCCACAATGACTTGACATGACTTGTTTACATTATAGAACCCCTCGATAGGAACATTGGGGCATGACATGACTCAATTATATTACAGATACTTCCCGAAATAAACATCGGGGTACAATACATGAAATATACAAGTGAGTACATTCTGAAGTTACATATACATCAATAGTACTAGCACAGCTTGGTGAAGGGTTGATTAATCATCCTATTTCCTTCGCTAGCTGAATTATCCACAATAGAGAAGAACTATACCACAATAGAAATACAAGGGTTAGGAAGGGTATACTTTGTGCAGAAATTTAGACACTACTTACTGGGTGGACACTTTAAAATGTATATAGACCATTCAACATTGAAATACTTGGTCAATAAGCCAGTGTTGGGGGGGATATTTTCTGGTGGATTCTCCTTTTTCAATAATTTGACTCTAAATTCATTGATAAATTGGTTCAACTCAATTCAAGAGCATACCACCTATCAAGGATTGAAAGTAGTGACAAACCTAGTAACCTCGGTGATAGTCTCCTTGATGCACAACTATTTGTTATCACAATGTTTGATGTTCAGTACAGAAACATCATATAATTTGTTAGTACGAATTGTGCACCACCTGAATTTACTACTCCGCAGAGAAAAATATTAGTTGTGCAACTTGTAGAATTCAAGTTGATCGTTGGAAAGTTATATAAAATTGGCCCTGGTGAGATTGTTCTTCGTTGCATCTTGGAGCACGAGTGACCAAAAATATTGACTGAATACTATCGAAGGTATGATGTTTGTCAAATAACTAAAAATCCATTGCGACGAGATGAAATTCCATTAGTTCCACAATTGACTCTACAAAAATTTGATAAATGGGTCATTGATTGTGTAGGGCGTATCAATCCAACATGGAAGTGCACTGGTGCAAGATATATAATTAGTACGACTGACTACCTGACCAGATGGGATGAAGCAGCACTAGTAAAATATTGTACTATTGCAACTGTTGCTAAGTTTTTATTTGAAAGTATTGTGACTAGATTTGGATGCTTGAAAACTTGATAAGTACCCAAGACACACACTTTGTCAACCAATTGATTGAGGAACTGACAGAAGAACTCCATATCTAGCATAGAAATACAATGTCCTATCAACCTCAAGAAAATGGTGTTGTCAAAGCATTTAACAAAATCCTAGAGAATGCATTGACAAAGATTTGCAATGTCCAAAGAGATGACCGAGATCAAAAAATTTCTGCAATACCGTGGGCATATCGCATGACTTGTAAGAAACTGACAGGATGAACTCCATTTTGATTGGTATCTGGACAAGAATTTGTGATTCCAATGCAATACATTGTACCCAACCTAAGGATTATTGTGATCACAGAGATGACAGACGTTAGTGTTGTCAAGAAAAGACCGTCGCAACAAATATAGTTGGAAGAAGTTCATTTTGTTTCAGAATACCATCAAAACACTGAGAAGGAACGAAAAAAACTATGGCATGATGGCACAGCGTGTTCACTCATTGAAACCATGTCATAACTCCTTCAGTCATTAGATATTAAATAATACCCCTAATTTCACTAGGTATTGATAATTACCTACAAAAACCCTTTTATTGATCCCCCCTCCCAATACATATTTCCAATTAAAATAAGCCTAATTTTACGATATATTCCATGTTTTTACTATAAACCCGTTTTATACCCCCCCAATACATATAAACCTCCCATACCCTACACCCCTCCCCCTCAATACGTACAATATATTGGCCTTATTTTTTATAATTAAAAACCCCCCTTTATGAATGAACATGATAAGATATTTCTTGACAAGGTGAATCCCCTGTGCATCATTGCCACATCAAGAACAAACAATTTCATGTTTGAGGACTTGCTCTCCTACATGAAAAAAAAATATTCAAGCATCCGGTTAAGATGAAAACATATTGGCTAGGGCCGTATATAGTTACGATGATCAATGAAGGAGGCACAGTGCAATTGCAAAAGTTAGATGTGACACCTTTCAAAGGACTAGTGAATTATAGTCAGTTAAATCCTTATCAGGATAGTCGTGACTCGGTCCAATGAAAAAAGAAAAGAGGAAAAAGAAAAGATAAAAAGAAAAGGGAAAAGAAAGAGAAAATAAAACCCTTTGAAAATTTGTATTTTAATTGCATGAAATGAGTTGTAACAAAGAAGAAGAAAAAATTGCCATAGACTACTAGTATGTCACAGAGAAACCAAAGATGTCACAAACTCTTTGTCTGTCACAAGCAAAGAAACGATGGTGAAGACAACTCATTTGTCGCAAGGAAGAGGAAAAATGTCAAAGGTTGGATACTGGTCGCAGCAAGAGCGATGTTGTCGCAAGTCAAAAGAGTCTCGCAAAAATGGTAACTGACCGTAATTAATTCAAAACCTGAGATATTTTGGCAGCGTGAATTTTGGTCACTTCCATCTTTATTTCATAATAATTATCACTGATATGACACATGAAGTGGCGGTTTGCATAGCGGTTTCTGTGTGATGATTAAGACAATTGTCTCATGTGATGGATATTTTTGTCACCTTTCCACTCATTATCTGCACATGTAAAGTTCTAACTGATTAAACGGGTAGACATTATCTCCATTTGTTCCCAAATATTAGTTCATTTCTGTTGCATTCGAGAGAGAATTTTTTGTCTACAACTACAAGAGCTTAAATGAGTTTTATACATACCATGGTTATTTCAATTTCTAGTACTAGCACAGTTGCAGAATCCACTATTGAGATACCTTTGCTCACAGCTATTCTCAAACATGTGGTAGGAATTCTTCCATCGAAATTAATGGCTGTAGGGGAAGTGTCACAATCACTAATATTTCCTCCATTGAGTTTGAGAACATACCCACCTATTTCGTCAACAAGGAAGCGATCTGGTACCCGCAAGAAGAAAGCAATAGCACCAACACCACCATTGGAAAATGGATAAGTAGTGGTTAACATTCAGCTACCATAAAATAGTCCACCCAAACCTCTAGATGCACTAACGAATAGAACCACCACAATGCAAAGTATCCATTGGTAAAATCCACTTCTCTGAAACGAAGTTCGGATAACAGTGAACATCGACAAGGGCCTAGAAAATCACCATCACCTGTAAAAAACTCTCAAAATATATTTGGTGATGTCGATGAGATTTAATATTTTCGGTCCTAACTCTCCAAATAATTAACCTTTCAATCCTAAGAAATCAGGATGGTAGTGGCAGAAGCTGCGAAGAAAATAAAAGAGGCAAAGGTACTGTGTGCCAAGGTAATTGAACACGTTTCTCATACCTGGGAATAATTTATCAATGATACAAAGTTTTTAATATCCCTGATATTATAACATATCATAATATTAACTCTAATGCAAATTTTATTAAAATTATAAATGAAAATTTTGCACTTAAGCAATCAATTCTTGATACTAGGAAAAAGAAAGGAATGTTGCTGATAGTTTTGTAAACAAGGCAGTTGTCTGATGGAATAAACCAAGGAAAATTTAGGACATATAAATTATCTTCCCTAGAACATGTAAATTGGGGACCATTTAGGTTTCAGAATCAACTCTGCTGAGACCTACTTCCACGCTTCCGGGTTTCCCAACCGTGCAACTAAGAATAACTTTCGCATCCATTCAACCACGGGTTTGTACAAGGTTCGTAGGTGTTAATATGCAGGTAATAAGCATAAAATGAGGTTTCATAAAGTCAAGAACATATCTGGAATGATTTGGGGCTGTTTGGAATTATTTGGGAAAAACTAGAAGTTTTGGCCCAGGGAGACCCTGCGCAAAGATTGTTGTCCAAATGTGGTATGAAATCAAATTAATCACTGTATGAGAGATGGGATAGGTATTTGGGTGATTTTAATTCCTACATAACCGTTTGGAATGAGATTTGAATGCACAAAACTTCTAGAATGAAGAAAACTGTAAAATTAGTAGAATTTTCTTACTCAACTAGCAGGGGTGTACATAAATTGATGAATTTTGAACCATATTTAATTCATACCTTCTAATGATTTATTAAAGAGACTAATACATTATTTTTTTACACACCATATTATTTAATACTTCTTCCCATGGAAAATATCATTATTATTGCATAAAACTGATAAAAAAAAACCATCAAGGGGGCAATAAAAGGCTCACTCATGAAAACTTAACATGAGAGCTCCCTATAATAGAAAAATTACTGAATTACAGAATTCATAATGATTGAATTTGGTCTGAGCATATTATGCATAGGTTTGGTGGACTGATCTCTTTAAAGGGGGGCCCAAAACTAGCACCAAGATTGGGATTGGAGCGTAGGTAAAGTTACCTTCACTGGAGCTCATATTAAATGGATGGATTGGATGTTATAAGGATATGATATGAAGCTTAGGGATTTTATCCTTATCTCCCCATCACCTTCACTGAAAATGAAATGGCATAAAGAAGAGAGGGGAAAAAGAATTAGAGTGCATCTCCCAAGAGGATGAGGCACATCACTCAGTATGGAGCTGGGATTCACTCAACACAAATAAATCATGAACCAAACTGAGAAATGGAGCTCAAATTATCATTAAATATACCCTTGGTGACTTGTTGATCAATTCAAACACCTGTTGAACAAGTTTCCCTTGCTAAAAAACTAACCCTAGCCAAGAGGTGCACCCTCCTTGATAAAATGGCAAGTATGTGTCATGTGATATGTTTCCCTGTCAATACCTTTCATCCAACTTGGAAACTATGCCCTCCTTAGCCCTAGAGTTGCCTTTTTTCCTATGACATCTTCTTTGCACTTCCTTTTTTTGTGACTGAACCTCTAAATGGAAATTGTGCCCTCCTTTGGCCCAAATTTGCATGCTTTTCCTTATGAAAATATTTATGCACTTATACTTTTGTGAATGAACCTATAAATGGAAACTCCTCCCTCCTTAGTTGTATGCTTTTGCTTATGACAACTTTTCTTGGCTTTTTGTACTTTCCATCTTTTCTGACTACTTACTTTTGTCAGTCCCTTGACAGTTTCTAATTATCCTCCTATGAAAGTTGGATTTCCCTAGTGCACCCTCCTGACATGGAAACTTATTTCCACATATTTAATTGCACATTAATTAATAATGACAAGAAATCAAACTATGTAAAATCCTTCTAAACAATTATTTAGCAAAATTCCCTAGGTTGATTAATTAATGTCACTTAGAACCCCTAGGTGTTTGGAAAGGTCAAGACTTTTTGTGTTCAATAAGGTGGGGACATGATAGAGTTATAAAAACTACAGAATAGCTTCACACTACTGAAACTAAGATGAATCAAATGAAGAACGAAATGAAGAAACTTCCCTTAGTAGAGAAAATGTCTAAGGCTGGAGAAATGAAGAAACTTCAACAAGTCGTCGCGTTGCGAACTCAACACCAGCAAAGGACTGACAAAGTCACAAAATTGCATGTTTAAGTAGAAATAATTACATGCATTATTAATCTTGTACACCGAAAAATGAGACAAGCAGCAAATTCTACAGGACTTGAAACGCTGGAACACATCAGTTCCCACCTTGTGGAAAATTTGTGGAAGGTAAAAGAAGACGTACAATGAGAAAGAAAGGAGATAGTGTAAATATTCCAATGTTTTCAAGGCAAGATAGAATTAACATGAAAATCAGATTAGCATGGCTTGGAACAAGCCACAGGTGAGTGTGTGGGGCATGTTGGCCCTAGTGAAAGATAGGAAAATTCAATTATATTTTTTCTTGGAAGTATGAAAAGTCTAGTCACGTGACAAAGGAAGATACAATCTAGGAAGAATGTTGGTATAAGAATAAAATAGAGAGGAAGCTGCAACGAAGGAAGAGATATGACAGAACAAATAGCGGTAACAAGGAAGTTGCGACATAAGTAGCTGCAAAGGAAGGATTTCGTAATAGAATGAAATATGCAACAAGATCAGCAGCAATGAAAGAAACCATGATAGAAGGAGTGCAATGGATGAAAGGGATAGATCAAAATATCATGGGAAAGAATTTTTCTAAGAGTCATATGTGCTTTAAGGAATAAAGCATCATTGTATTTTGGGTCGATAGTGCCTACTGATAGTTATAACTAGAATAGCAATAATGGTGTGTTAGATAAAAAAATCAAGTCGGCTGAATATGATGTGTAAGAGTCTACAAAAGGGATAACACAAGCTTTATGTGTGTTATACAATTGCTACCTGGCTAGTTACTTACTGGTTGTTTTTTATTTATAGAGTTGAAGATTCGACTAGTCATAGAGTAGAAGAGTGAGTCGATCCAGGATTTATGTGGATCGACAATAGAGTGTAGGAGAGGAAAGTCCAAGGATATTAGAACACAGAGCATGAGAGGAGAGAAAATTATGTAAAGAGTGTAGAATAATATATAGAATAGAGTCTACAAGTTGAGTATGTGGATGAAAGGTGCCATATATTTCTCATTCTAGATGAAGAGCGCCTTTGTGGTTTTTCCTGTATGGGTTTCCATGTTAAATACTGTGTTAATGTGTATTTGATGAATTTGTTTGTGTCGCATGAATGCATGTTTTGAATAAGTGTTTATGCATTTTCTTATAATTAATTCTTGTATGCATCAGTCGCACTGTTGTTAGTTGGAATCACTGATAAGGAATTATATTGACTGTTGTAATATATGGAGATGGATAAGTAGAGTGATATATTGAATGTGCATAACAAGTATAAGCAATATACCCATTGGATTCATTCGAGTGAGTTGGTAATGTTCCATGAGAGGAGAAATATGCACCCAACTATAGAAACCTAGTTCTAACAGTTACTCATAAGAGATATCTCAGGTGAGACTACATCTGTGTCGCAGGTGATGTTGACTGAGCCTTCCTATGTTGAGCCGGTATATTGGGATTTGTTTTCGTACAAAGAAGGTATGAACCTGGTTCAAAGGGATAAATTACAAAACTACAGGAAATTGATATTCGAATAGGAACCAAAACAAAAATCCTGGCAACACCTGGTTGTCCAGAGAAAAATGATGAAGAAGAAATAGTTCCAAATCCATATATGCCAATACCAACCCTACTCCCTATAAATGGAACTCATAAAATAGACTTAAATGAAAAGGAATAATAGGCATACTACAAGAAAATGAACCATGAACAAGAATCTAAATGAAAATCCATAGCAACTAGATGGAAAGAGAAAAATCAATTAATATGCACCCAAAAAAAAGCATGAAATCTCACTAACCAAAGAAAAATGACAGAGAAGAAAGAGTTCCAAACCTAGATATTTGAAGCAATTAAAAAAAATAAACTAACAAGGAAATAATAACCACGCTAATATCTTCGAGGACCCTTGGCCCTAGCCACATTGCACACTCTAAACTTGTCATCCTGATTTTCATTTACACACATTACAATCGAATAAATGCATAGCAGTCTCATAAGTTGCCTCATTCCAACACTATACATGATAAAACATGAAAATCCTCTAAACATGTCTTCTTAGATGGAATTTCCACTCAACACAATCGAATAAATGCAATCTCATAAGCCACCAACTTCCAACACTATATCAATGTGGCTTCCAATCAGTGTTGGAATTTCGCTAGAATCTTACTTGTCAAACAATTTTTTTTGACATTTTTGGGTTTAACATTCTCCTTCACTAAATGTTTTACTTAAATATGTACTTGTCAGTAATAACATTTTAGTGTGGTATTTTGAAACTATCAATGAAATAAATATGGATCAAGGACAACCAACCATGTGTATTCATATTTCCTTTTACACATAAACTCGAGAAATAGTCACATAACATGCCAACCCCTAGGAAGCTTCCTTGACAGCTAATCAAAACCCCATTGGTTTGACCTGGGGACCTTGGGTGGAAAGAGTATAATTTCCTAAGACATGAATTATCATTAGAAGTGTGTTGGAGATTGTTTATAGGTTTCAGAGTTGGATTTTGTTCATTGGGGAAGAGTCTAAGAAAAACTCCATTTCAAATAAGATTAAAATCCCTCTTACCAATTCATTCAGTTTTCATTGTTGATCATTGATCATTCTACAAGATCAATGATTTAGATGTATGGTCAGATCTTAGTGCCAAAAGATAAATGTTCTTGAATCTCCTCTAAGAACTCGATATTTCTAAAAAGAGTGTGTAGCCAATCCCAAGGAAGGATAAATAATTTAAATTCTTTTGTTTCTTTTTGCATGGAATAGAGAATCAAGGGCCCATTTCTTCAAAGACTTCGGTATAATAGTTAAGGATTTGATAGTAAGAAGGAAGTTGAGATACTAATGGGGTGATTCTAATGTTGTATCTGTGGGTATTTTGACCTAGTAGGTTATCATATTGTTTGGTATATAACATATAATAGAACCCCAAGGGATAGCTCAAATGTTGAACCATCTTCCCAAGGCATACTAAGTAGTAATGAGATTTAAAATCAATTAGAAGGAAATTCACACTCCTAAATTCTTAAATTGTCTCATGCTAGACTGACATTAGTAAATTGGTGTTGGAGGCCACACAAGTGTAATGTTAAATTTTTAGGGATTTCTAACAATTTAACTAACTTGTGCAAAAATTGCAGATCAAGTACTCAGAAGTAAAAGTAACAGTGAAAAATAAATTTATGAAACAAAATTGGTAGAGTTGTATAAAGGAAAGATAAATTTAGAAAACATAACTTTCATCTATTTCAACTTTAACACTCCAATGGTCACTGTGTTAAAGTTGATCCTTGAGATACACTTCATCAAATGCAATGTAGAGAACATAAACAATAATATAGTACAAAAGACAAAGTAATGACCAACAACTAATAAATAACAATGTTAGTTCAGATATGGTTTTAATCTTCCTTATGCCCAGATACTTTTAGGACCAAATCTTATCACTGAAAGGACAATATCAACAATGAAACAATTGGCATACCTTGAGCGAGAAAAGGTTAGGAATAAGGTTAGGCACATACAATAGTAGTCAATATGTCTCAGTCACCAAGTCTAAAAATCCCGGTAGTGATACTCATACCCACATATAGTAGCAGTCAATATGAATCAGTCACCAAGTGTGAAAACCACATCAGTGATACTCATCCCCAAAATTGGTACAACTATAGCAAGGCAAGATAAATTTAGAAAACATAACTTTCATCTCTTTCAACTTTAACACTCCAATGGTCACTATGTTAAAGTTGTTCCTTGAGATACACTTCATCAAATGCAATGTAGAGAATATAAAAAATAATATAGTACAAAAAACAAACTGATGACCAATAACTAATAAATAACAATGTCAATTCATATCTGGTTTGAATCAGTCTTATACTCAAGTACTTTTAGGATCAAATCTTGTCACTAAAAGGACAATATCAATAATTAAATAGTTGACATACCTTGAGAGAGAAAAGGTTAGGAATAAGGTTAAGAACATACAATAGTAGTCAATATGACTCAGTCACCAAGTGTGAAAACCCTGGTAGTGATACCCATCCCCAAACATAGTTAGGAACCAACGAGATCAGAACCAGTTCAAGAATATTAACACAAGTCACAACTCAGATCTAAGCAACCCAACAAGGTCAAGTCAGATTCCTAACATCCCACAAGAATCAGATCTATGTCCTAACACCTCATAGAGGTCACAACTTAAGTTTAATGATCACAAACATGGTCACAATTCAACACAAGAGGAACCTAAGAGTCATAGATAAAGTCTAAACAACCCCAAGGACCAAGGATCATGACCCGCTCTAATAAATAACAAAAGGGTCACATTTTAAGTCTGGGAAGCCAACAATGATCACAACCCAATCTAAGAAGTCACAAAAAATTCACGACCTATCCAAGAGGGCTCAAAAAAGACATCAATAGTCACGACCTTCTAGAGAAAGAATCGATAGTTAATGGTTCAGTTAAGGTAAGGTCAAACAGTCACTGCCTACCCAAGAAGGTTTTTACCTAGTCACGACCCAACTCAAGAAGGGTTCCACACAGTCATGTCCCAGTTAGAAATTCAATCATGGTTCAAACCTAAGGGATTTAGATCAGTCATGGACCAAACATATGGGGACTATATTAGTCATGGCCCTTATCAGAAAGGTGTCTATTAGTCATGGCCTTCCCAAGAAGGGATTCTCTAAGAATTATCAACCTACAAAATATTATTCCCATCTCAAGGAAGATCAACACATGTCAAGGCAACCCTTAACAAGCTAAGAAAATTGACACGACTTATTCATAACAGCAAAAACAAATTGAAGAGGAAGAAAAAACACTAGCAGGATGAGAGGAAAGGTGGTGGAATCTCAGAGATAGCAACAAAATCCTAAATGTCAATCTATTAGCAGAAACAAACTCGAGACAGGTGAAAGATCATATCTTCAAATTTCTCTTGTCAAAACACTCTCTAAAATTAAACTCAAGACTTGAAATCACAATCTTAGAAATCCTTATATAAAATTTAGTCCACTAACCCCTATCTTTTAGGGTTGTTACCAAACTGTTTCAGCTGCAATTTTTTTCCCAAATTTTAAAAAAAAAATTGGACCTTCCTTTTGATTTTATCTTGCCTGGATTTGTTTTGGAATCCTGAACTCTGTTGTCATTCTACTACAAGTTTGGATTTTGTAAGGATGAATTGAGGTAGACTGCTTTCCTTCATTTCAAAAGTTGAATGATTACCTTTTTGTCCAGTTGATGCTTTTGACTGTGGAACTTAAAGTTCTTGGTTTGTGGATGATTTCCTTTTTCGCTATCAGAAGTCTATTGAACGGTGAATCGGGGCCGTAGTTCTCTACACAGCCACCGTTACGGAAGCTAACTAATGAACGTCTCAATGGGAGTCATATTTTTCGCCGATGGTTTTATCCCCTTTGATTATTTTTCAAAAAACTTAACATTTTTTTTATTTTTAGCGTTTTTGTTTTATCACTATCGGAGCACTAGTCTTCTAAGTTGCCGCCGTTTTGGACGGTAGATGGAAAACGTTTCGACAGATAGCGCTTATGTTCATCGATGTCATGGTTTTAATGTTTTAGATTCCATTTTGACTTTATCACTATCAGAACAATGTTAACTTTGATCGGAGGGCTAGTCTTTTTTGTTGCTGACACGACGGCTGCATTAAGCTTAAACTGGTCGTTCCGTAGTCCTTAGTTCTCCTGATTGCCAGTAGTTTCTTTGTCGCGGAAGCCGTGGTCATTTTGTCTTCTGCTGTTGCAGATTTCTAGTAAACTATCTCGCCAAAGATTAGTGGTTTTGAGCTCTGACCTTTAGCTTTAGAGTTGCCGACCACCGATGTTTTTATGTTGACTGCGAAACCTTTAGTCTGTCTCTCTCCCACCGTTGCGGCTGCATAATGAACTATTCTGCCGATGCATTATGGTTAGTCCTTCCGATCGTCGATGCCTATGTGTTTAGTGGGTAGCGGTTCCGATCTTCGATGCCTATATGACAGTTTTTAGTGTTTTACTTCACCGACGTTTTATTTTTCCATTGAACCCTTATTATGTTTGACTTCTACCGTTGCAGTGGCTTAGTGAACTAACCTTCTGGCATACAGTTGTTCCATTCACTGATGAAGAGTTTCTCCACCCAATACTTAATATTTTTCCCGCCAGTGAGGGTTTTTCTTGCCATTTTTGTGTGCTTTTACTCTATTTTTTGAGACGGCAGAGTTTCTCCTTGGGTTTTGGTTGAGTCTAGTTTTTCTCCGAGATGAAGAGCACAGTTTAGGGTTCAGATTGGCGGTTACATTGTTATGATTCATACTTTTATCAGAGGATTTCAAATTAGTCTAGATGTGGCCTGGATTGAGATAATCTATTTTATTGGGCTTGTGATTTTAGTTTCGACAGTGGTTTTAGTGTTTTTCAAGACACAAACTCACAGGATTTCTTTGTGTCGTCATTTTTTCTTTTCATGCATTAACACTGTGTATAGTTTATCTTACAAAATGCATATGGAGAAGGTAAATGGACTGATACAGTTTTTGGTTATTCATGACAGGATGATTGGTGCTACAAAGAAGACATATCTAAAAGACAAAGCAGAAGGGAGTTGGCTAAGGAAAGGAAAAGTAAGAAGAAGAGATGTTGCTCAAAAAAGAAGAAAGTGAAGGTTTGAGATCAACAGGATCTCAATAAGACCAACATATTACTAAGCAGAATCGATAGCAGCAGAGGCCCAGTCTTGGGAAAAGTTCATCAGTTACCAAGCTGGTCCCTTTTTTATAAAGTGCTCTTAAATCTTAATCTTAAATGTAATGTATTGTATAAATCATGAGAACTCACTAAAAGACAAAATTGTGAGATTAAACGGTTGGGGGGGATCACAAAGGTCACAGGGGGATCCCAAAGGTCACCAAGGGGGCAGCCCAAAAGTTTTGATGTTTTGTATGAATATAGGAGAGTTAGATGTAATACAGGACTTTTTCCCAGATAGATTTGTGAGAGTATGTTGTAAGAAGAATTATTTCCTTTTGCAATAAAGAATTACAAGTTTCCTATTGGAGAAAGCTTGGTGGAATTTTTCAAATGCTGTGCTATGGATCTGTTGAAAGTGAACTATTTTGTTTTCAGCTTGCATCCATTAACTGTGAGATCATTCTATCTCTTTGAACCTATGTTCTTGTTATGAATGAACTCTAGTTTATTCTATGAAATTTCCACTATGAGTAATGAAGGCTTTTCATAAACAATGAGCTATCTTGTTGTTCATATATCTATCAATGTTCATGTGTTTTGAAATAAGTAACAACTATCTGTGATTTTTCTTAATGCATGCACAGAAACACATTACTCATTGATAAATGATAATCTTTCTCCCTAGGGATAGGTTAGATAGTTAGTTTTAGTTTCTTGTTGTGTGTGATTTAGATGCGAGAGAGTTAAGACAAGAGGTAAGAACTTGCGCATCACATTGTGATCGCTCCTTGTATTCTCTATCAATCTGAATTCTTAGATAGGAACTTGCATATCATACTTAAACTCAAGAAACTAAAAATATACACGGTGGACCGGGATGTAACCGGAAAAACCTTCTATTTTGTTACTTGACCTACGGTAGCCAGACCATAAACCGGACGGATTCCCCATACCAAACAGTAACAGGCTAGTTGGGAATATTTACTGGGGAGAATCCCTAGCTATTGTTACCTACGAATTTCCAGGAATCAATAGTTTTTGGTGCTAGAAGGAGGGCATCCAGTGCATGGCTGGTCGAGGAAACCCATTTCCTCGAAATTATTCCACCGATAACAGTTCTGAGAGCAGTTTGTTTCCCAATCCAACTCTGGAAGAAAAGGGTAAAGAGCATATCTACTCTGTTGATAATGAAGTAGTCAATGATTTGAAAATATTTACTAGGGAATATGCGAAAAAGATTGGAGGATTACCAATTATTCCTGTCTTACCCAGAAGAGAATATCAGAAGAAATACTTCCCTATATTGGAAGACGTAGTGCTGGTTGAAGATTTTGAAGAACTGGTAGAAACAGCCTTACAGGAAGCTGTTCAACCTCTGAATTAGTTGGACCTAGATACACCTTACTGTTCACCTGTTCATAGCCCTATTCATTCACCACCTCACTCTCCACTTAAAATCATGGCAAATGTAAATGCAAATCAGCCACCCAACCCACCAAATCCACCACCTGCTTGGAGGGCTAGGTCACCATTAAACCTAAAACCTCCTTTGCATGATTTGCCTCAAGCTTTTGAGAAAATGTTGCCTAAGTTTGACCCAAGTGAAAATATTTTGGTAGATGATCATTTGCAAAGCTTTTACTTGGCTATAGAAGGACTACAAGCTGGAGAACACGAAGATGTAGTCTGTAGATTGTTTCCACATACCCTAAAAGGGGAAACAGCCTCATGGTATTTTTCTCTTCCTGCAAATTCAATCACAGATTGGGACACATTTGAAAGAATATTTAGGAGTAAATATGCTGTCCAAAAAACTCATGCAGCTCTAATGAAAGGGTTATGTGCTTTAAAGAAAGAAAGAAAAGAAAAAGTGCATAATTTCACTCAAATATTTGCTGCTTATATAAATATTTTTTCTACTATTGATAAACCATCTGATAAAGTTCTGATTAAATACTATACTTCAGCTCTAGGGCCTGAATTGGCCATGTTTACCAAGATCTCAGTCAAGCCTACATTGTCAGAAACTTATGAAGAAGCTGAGAGAGTAGAAGCTGAAAAAGAGAGCATAGAAGATTATCCTGAGTAGTGGGGAGAAAAAATGTTTGGTAAAAAATATTTCTTATTGACTAAGCCTAAGGATGAGCAATCACATGACTTTGAAGGAATGTAGAAAATGATGTAGAAACTATCTAACAGAGTGATAGATTTGGAAAAAGAAAAGGAGGCTCATAAAGAATACAAGCCTTACTATAAAGAGAGAGAAGACAACAATAAATCTAAATGTCCTCCACATAGTCCTGCATCAATGAATTTAACTGAGGTAGGTATGGATAATTTTTGCACCTTTCATCAACAGCCTCATTCTGAGAAAAATTGTCCCCAATGGATAAATTCGATGACATTAGTAATGAATCAGCTATTGGACTCCAAAATAACAGAAACTGATAATCAACCCACTAAAAAACAAGAAGAGGATGCTTTAATTTTATGGGACTGTGTCTCACTTTTTGATGCAGAAAAGGAAGGCTCACTGAAACAGGAAGAAACATCAAAAACAAATGTGACAACAAGAAGTCAGAGGTTGTTAAAAGGAGACAATTCCATACTCTTGAAAATTAAGAGACTTCAAGAGAATGTAAAGAAAATTCAGAAGGGCACCACAGCTGATAAAATACTTGAATTCACCATTACGAGTCAAAATCCAAAGAAAATCAACCTGTCTGTTAAGCTTGTCGAAGAGAATATTGATAATGTAAAAAAGAATCTCGAAGAACATAAGATAAAGTATAATATTGTGGAAGACATTAAAAGCACTAAGGCAAATATCTCATTGTTTGAAATGTGTAATGTGCCTCAGCAGAAAGAAAAATTATTAAAAGCACTTGAAGTACCAGAGGAAAAGCTTCCCATTGACAACCAACCTGAAGAAGAAGAAATTGATGACGCAAGTGTGGGAGGTAAGTCTAAATACAAAACCCCACCATTTCTCCTAAATTTTGAAATTTTCAACCATAACGTGCATAACTATTTAGTAGACTTAGGGGCATCAGTCAATGTTGTGCCACTTTCAGTCTGCAAGAAGATAAATGGACAACCTAAACCATCCACCTGGTAGGTTATTCAGTTAGACAGAACAACTGTGAAGATAATTGGGGAAATGGAGGATGTTCTGATTCGATTATCTTCAAATGAAAAGGTATGTCAGTTCATCGATATTGTAGTAGCAGACATACCTGAGGCTTATGGACTTGTTTTGAGTCAGGATTGGTCAGCAAAGCTAAATGGATATTTTGCATCAGATTGGTCACATCTATGGTTTCCTTATAAGGGAAGTCCTAATCAAATAAAAGTATTAAGAGAGCCCCACATGAAGAAAAATGTTACTCAATTGGAAGAAAAAAATGAACCAGTGAATTTTGTGTTGGGAAATTATCTAATTGAGCTAGAACTGGGAAATTACCAAGATGAAGAAGCCAGCAACATATCTGACACCCAGCTTGATCTCCTTCAATTTTCACGGGCTGATGAGATTGATTGTAAAATAGTAGATTTAGTTTCAGATATAGTTTTTAATTTAAATTTCTTAGAATTAGATAATAGGTAGGTCTTTTTCAATTTACAGTCAAGCCTAGCCCCTAAACTTAAAAGTTGTCATATTTACAGGGGTGAGCAGAGAAATGACCAATTAGTGGTTTAGTTCTCAAACTTTATTTTCTTGGTTTTTATTTCTTGATTATCTTGTACATAAATAAACTGGTTTGGTTGTTTATTTTTTTATTTATTTTATTTCTGGTTTTTTTTGTTAGATTTTGATTGATTTCAATAAAAAGAAGCAAACTTTTGGTTGCACGGAGGGCATCAGAATTCTGAATTAACTAAAATCCTTGATTATAAGGCTGTGTATTATTGATTTATATAAAATAATTCTTCTAGTTTAGTAGTTTTCCTAAATGGCTATGAACACTTTGAAGTCCTACTTAATCCTTGTAAAATAACTCAGGATCAAAAGGTCTGGAATACTATTTCAAGGCTACGTCCATCTCACATTTAAAAATGTATTAGGGGGTGACAGTAAAAGACCCATGGAAAGGAAGCAAGTAAACATTATATTATATATAAATGATCCCATGCCAAGAATTGAAATCCAAAAGGAAAATAAAAGTCAAAAAATCTCCTGAGAAATCAATATGTATCAAAACAAAGTACTGAACCATATGAGTACATGATTGCCAAAGTTATTCTCCATCCGTGAGCTGAAAAATCAATACATCTCTCACACAAAAGGACACTATGGAAAGAGGAGCCTAAATAAAAATTCAGAAAGAAAGGCATGCAGGAGGGAAGATGGCAAACGTTCTGACGGATAGATCTTATCTTCACCAATGCCGTGGTTTTATTGTTTTAACTTCCTTTCTGACTTTATCACTATCAGAACAATGTTAACTTTGATCGAAGGGCTAGTCTTTTTTGTTGCTGACACAGCAGATGCATTAAGCTTAAACTCACCGATCCATAGTCCTTAGTTCTTCTGATTGCTGATAGTTTTCTTTGTCGTGGAAGCTGTAGTTAGTTTTTCTTCCGCTGTTGCGGCTTTCTAGTAAACTATCTCACCGATGATTAGTGGTTCTGAGCTCCGACCTTTAGCTTTAGAGTTGTCGACCGTCGATTTTTTTTATGTTGACTATGGAACCTTTAGTCTGTCTGTCTCCCACTGTTGTGGCTACATAATGAACTATTCTGCCGACGCATTGTGGTTAGTCCTTTCGATCGTCGATGCCTATGCATTAAGTGGGTAGTGGTTTCGATCTCTGATGCCTGTACAAAAGTTTTTAGTGTTTTATTTCATCGACATTTTATTTTTCTACAGAACCCTTAGTCTGTATGAATTCCACCATTTCAGCGGCTTAGTGAACTGACCGTCCGACATTCAATTGTTCCATTTTCTGATGAAGAGTTTGTTCGCCCGATACTTAGTATTTTTCCCGGTATCTAAAAAACAAAGCAGAAGGGAGTTGACTGAGGAAAGGAAAATTAAGAAGCAGATATGTTGCTCAAAAAAGAAGAAAGTGAAGGTCTGAGATCAATAGGATCTCAAGAAGACCAACATATTACTGAGCAGAATCGATAGAAATAGAGGCCCAGGCTTGGGAAAAGTTCATCAGTTACCAAGATGGTTTCTTTTTTATAAAGTGCTCTTAAATCTTAATCTTAAATGTAACGTATTGTATAAATCATGAGCACTCACTAAAAGACAAAATTGTGAGATTAAACGGTTGGGGGGGAGCCCAAAGGTCACAGTGGGAGCCCAAAGATCACCAAGGGGGTAGCCCAAAAGTTTTGTTGTTTTGTATAAATATAGGAGAGTTTGATGTAATAAAGGAATTTTTCCCAGATAGATTTGTGAGAGTATGTTGTAAGAAGAACTATTTCCTTTTGCAATAAAGAATTACAAGTTTCCTATTGGAGAAAGCTTGGTGGAATTTTTCAAATGCTGTGCTATGGATCTGTTGAATGTGAACTATTTCATTTTCAGCTTGCATCCATTAACTGTGAGATTGTTAGAGCTCTTTGAACCAATGTTCTTGTTATGAATGCACTCTACTTTATTCTATGAAATTCCCACTATGAGTAATAAAGGCTTTTCATAAACAACGAGCTATCTTGTTATTCATATATCTATCAATGTTCATGTGTTTTGAAATAAGTAACAGCTATCTGTGATTTTTCTTAATGCATGCTCAGAAACACATTCCTCATTGATAAATGATAATCTTGATCCCTAGGGATAGGTTAGATAGTTAGTTTTAGTTTCTTGGTGTGTGTGATTTAAATGCGAGAGAGTTAAGACGAGAGGTAAGAACCTGTGCATCACATTGTGACCGCTCCTTGTATTCTCTATCAATCTGTATTCTTATATAGGCACTTGAATATCATACTTAAACTC
The DNA here is from genome assembly GCA_001517045.1 of Pseudotsuga menziesii. Lineage (NCBI taxonomy): Eukaryota > Viridiplantae > Streptophyta > Pinopsida > Pinales > Pinaceae > Pseudotsuga > Pseudotsuga menziesii. Next base: position 716,140 of record LPNX011197064.1, on the reverse strand, counting down.
AAAAAACTAAAAATATATACGGTGGACTAGGCCGTAACCGGTAAAACCTTGTATTTTGTTACTTGACCTACGGTAGCTGGACCGTAAACCGGACGGATTCCCCATACCAAATAGTAACGGGATAGTTGGGAACGTTTACTAGGAAGAATCCCTAGCAATTGTTACCTGTGAATTTCCAGGCATCAACACAAACATAACATTAAATAATGTTAGGTTGACTTATGATAAGATACTAATAGTCAAGTGGTCATATAAAATAAAAACAATAATTTTAAGTCATGATACCAAAGGTGTTCATGGTAACACATACAACAAGGGTGACTGGACCAAAAGGACCATAACTCAACTAAGCATCACAACAAGGTGGTAAGGCAACCCCCATACCCATAATACCAAGGTGTACCATAAAGGTGGGGAAACAACCCCTTTTACCAATAGGACCGATAAGATCAACGACATTAATCTTTTCTATCTCAACGTATATTTTCATGTGTGTTCCATATATTTTTATAATCATTGTATAAGGAGAAGTCACAACAACATGTATCGTGACTTTTCAAATACAAATTATAGGAGGTTTGTACAGTGAAAGGGTGTTTTTTGATATATTTCTATCTCATAACTTGCAGCCATGAACATGTATTGGCACTTGCTTGTCTACATCCCTGTTGGGATTTAGAAGATGAAAATAAATATCTTGATCTAGTTTATCTAGATTGGGATGTAGGAAAATAATTCCATTCCCTTACTAAGGTGAAAAAGAAAATACAAATCAAATATGTTTTGAGGATGGAGACTCAAAAAAAAATCAGATATTTGAAAAATTACCAGCATCCCAGAGCATTTGGAGACCTTACATAGGTACAAGTTCATGGCTGCAAGTTATGAGATATAAATATATCCAAAAAAACACTTTCCATGTGCATACCTCCTATAATGTGTATTATCTTCAAACTCAGATAAAGAAGTACTTCAACAATGTTTACCAATTTAACAAACCTGAAGAGAAAGATCCACCATATATATAATGAAAGTACTACAGATTTAAAAGACATTCACCACAATAATATTTGGAAAAATAAGGTATGATATAATTTAACTCACAGATAGAATCTTCAAAAAAATGATAACTTCTTACAGAGAATACATGGATCACTAGTTGGTGAAAGAGTGAGAACTTTGTATTGGCTGGTAACTATAGTACAGGAAGGAAAAACACCCTTTCACTATACAAACATCCTATAATGTGTATTTGCTTCAGATTGTTTGTCTGGAATAAAAGAATTCAACAACGCTTACCAATTTTAGGAACCTCAAGAGCAAGATCCTCCATATATATACTGAAAGTACTGTATATTTAAAATACATTAACCACAATAATATTTGGAAAAATAAGGCCTGATATAATTTATCTCAGAGATGGAATCCTCACAAAACTGATAACCACTTATAGAGAAAAAATGAACCAGTTGTTGGAGAGTGAGCGCTGGGTATTGGATGGTAACTATAGTAGGGAAAGGAAAAACACCCTTTCACTATACAAGCCTCCTATAATGTGTATTTGCTTCAAAATGGGATAAAGAACTTCAACAATGTTTACCAATTTCACAAACCTAAAGAGAAAGATACACCATAAATATAATGAAAGTATTACAAATTTAAAAGACATTCACCACAATAATATATGGAAAAATAAGGTCTGATATAATTTATCTCAGAGTTGGAATCTTCACAAAAATGATAACCAGTTACAAAGGATACGTGAATCACTAGTTGGTGAAAGAGTGAGCACTTGCTATTGGCTGGTAACTATAGTATGGCAAGGAAATACACCCTTTCACTATACATACCTCCTATAATGTGTAATTTCTTTAGACTATTCGTTTGGGATTAAGAACTTCAACAATGCCTACCAATTTCACAAACCTCAAGAGCAAGATGCACCATATTTATAATGAAAGTAATGAAGATTTAAAAGAAATTCTCCACAATAAAATTTGGAAAAATAAATTCTGATATAATTATCTTAGAGATGGGATATGCACAAAAATGATAACCACTTACACATAATACGTGGATGACTAGTTGATGAAAGAGTGAGCACTTGGTATTGGCTAGTAACTATAGTATAGAAAGGAAAGATGCAATTTCACTATACATACCTCCTATAATGTGTATTTGCATCATAATGTTTGTTTGGGATAAAGAAATTCAACAATGCTTACCAACTTCACAAACCTCAAGACCAATATCCACCATATATATAATCAAAGTACTATCGATTTAAAAGACATTCACCACAATAATATTTGAGAAAATAAGGTGTGATATCACTTATCTTAGACCTAGAATCTTCACAAAAATGATAACCAATTACAGAGAATACATGTATTACTAGTTGGTGAAAGAGTGAGAACTTGGTATTGGTTGGTAACTATAGTATGGAAAGAAAAGGCACCCTTTCACTGTATAGATCTCCTTAATATTACTAGCTGCATATAAATGTCTGAGTATTTTTGTTGATATGAAGGTTACGATGGTTTCCCAATGCTAAGTGAGGCACTCAGAAATCTGGTAGAAGTCTTCCCCTCTCTCCTATATTTGTTGAGCAGCTAGGAGTGTTAATTTAGTGAGCCTAATCCCCATACTCTTCCATTCACCCATTCATATTTGTTGAATTGATTTCAATAAATCCATACTTATGTTCATCATGTCTTATATTTTAGATATCATTATAATTACAATATCTATTAAATTAAAATGGAAATGGAACTAATACAATTTAATATTACTACCTATTAATAAACCAGATTACTCGACCATTTGAACTACTATTTTTCCTTACACTTTTTTCGTTTTTGTTCATCACTCTAAATATATTGAATCATGAAACCTGAGAGAAAATTAAACGTGTAAACAAATTTATTAAATCTTGAAACCTGAGATAAAAGTAAACTAATAAACAATTTTTTGTCCTGAATGATTTGTTATATAAAATTATCATAAAAAGATTGTTGGAACCAAGTAGGACAAAGGGTAGAGTACCTAGTGCAACCTTAGTAACTACCACTCCAGCTTTAGGTTGGCTTTCCTCCTACTCAATATAATTATATTAAGCGCATAATAAAATAAAATGAAAAAATATGCAAAGTACATAGAAGTTGTTCTGTTAGAGCATGGATTGTATATGACACTATGTAGAGAAGACTGTTGGATTGGAGAATAGTAATATTAAAACTAAATCAATAGCTCAAATAATTTATTGGCACATCGATATCTACCAAAATGGAACATATATTAAGACAAGTGTGTATTAAAGTCGTGTTCTTCCCAAAATAGAAAACTTTCAAGCCCCATTTTTAGACGTGTATTTCTTCTCTCTATACAGATCTTTGCATCATCATCCCCATATTGGGAAAATTTCACTGGCATGAGACAATTATAACTCTAATGATCACTTTGTCGATAATTTCATAAAAAAAATCACAGGTTCCATCTGCAAACACTACTCTTAGTGCTAAGCTTCCACATGAAAACTAATTACGTTGCCCAAAATTACTCCTTTCACTGCTATTTACCAAAAAAAACAAGAAAAAACCAGAAAATCCCAAGTTTCCACTTGGATATGAACTTGAACTCATAGCAACCTATCCTAGATGTATTAAGGGTTGAATTGTTCTTTTTATCAATTGATATGGCTAAGGATAAGACCTTCCCATTACCAAAATTAATGTTACTCCCACCTTGGTATATTGTTCTTTTTACTATAACCGAAAGTGAATATTGTAAGGATGATACGGGATCCCCCTCGCTGTTGTAGCGTTTATTTAAAGTACTACTGAAAAGATCTTGTTGTAGATCCAAAACGTTTCCTAGATTACTGTAGATTACTGTTGATAAGGAGGAAACATGACAAAAATTAAATAGCAGTATTATGATGTAAGACTTACTCATCAAAACTGTTGTAATACATTCACAAGAGTGCATCAAGTTCCAAAGTTAAATCTCCTATATTTTGAACTACATCAAATCTCATAAACTCATTGCCACTCCACCTCTAATATATCAGGCCCTGTTAATGAAACACACATTAATGCATCGAGTGTGTTAATTGACAATCATGTTCCCCTTATATCTTTGATTAGATTTTGTTTTGAAAACCATCTTCCACATGCAACAGTGCTTTCTGGAATGACAAGGATTGCTTGCCATAATTTTAATATATTTGGATACCTAGAGTGCCAATATTTTATTTGAGAAAATATCTTCCATGCATCTTTCATAGGGAATGTTTCTCCATTTAAATGAAGAACATCAATAAATTCATACAATTCTGTTTTGCAGGATTCCATGTCAAACAATGGTGCATTGACACCTTCATTGCATAGTGTGAGCTGCAAATGCGAAAACATTCTTTCAATTCATTGTTTTTCATTATTTTCTCTCATATATAGATATGATGGATAGTGGCAAGGTCTAAAAAATCTTGTTGCGTTAAACAGATGAAGATCCGGGAATCTTGAATTGAGCTCTGAATCAATACTTGGACATAATTCCTTGTAAGTTGTATGCAACTATCAAGGGATCCATCGATATGTGTTGCCATCGGTTCTGACATGTGCTCATCCTGGATTTGAAAAAAAATCATTTATTTTTGTAATCCCCTCTTTGTCAAAATTTTTAAGGAATCCATCTCTAAAGTCTTCTAAGATTTTACTAAGATGCGTTGCACCATCTACAAAAGAATCTAGTCTACAAAAATAAATCTTAAGAGTATTTAATGTATGCTCAATAGCTATTTCAAGTGTGGTGACATCCACATTATCTTCTTGGAATTTTTTGCTTAGTTTATTCAATTCTATCGAAACATCAACAAGCATATTTAGACAGAATTGAACTGAGAAAATCCTTGCCTTATCATACCATGAATTTTTTCTTTACTTTTTCCACATGCTCAAAATCACAGGAATCAATGTAACGAGCCTTTCAACTACCTATCACTTAGATAACCATCATATCCCATGGATTTGAAGAACTTGTAAGGATTCCAATTACATTACTTCTAGTAAATAAATTAGCTCATTATTTCTCTTTGTTGAATTTCCAACCCACAAGTACACCGTATTTGCTAATTTTTCAACAAACAAGAATTCTAGTATCTTTTTTGAAGCATCTGATGTTGCAAGTTCCTTGCGATGTGTGATGCAATGACTAACAATAAAATTTGGAAAATCATTCTTTAACAACGTGACAAATCCATTTCCACTCCCTACCATCAGTAGAAACTACTATTAGTTTTTCATTTTCAGCTACCATGTTTCTTTTAGATTGATGAATGTATCATAAATGGTTTTTCCTTTTCCATCAGGGACAGTGATAAGTTTCATAAACAGTGATATTGGATTCCCTAATCCTCTCGAGTCTAAGTAAGTAGAATACACAACAAGATGTTGTTCCAAACTATTATCTATGCTTTCATCCAACATTATAGAAAAAAAAGGATTGTCCAACATTTTTTTATATTTCATCTCTTCAAGGTAATTTGAGATACAATCGATAAATTTTGTGGAAGCCTTCCTATTAAAATAGGAACAATAATCTACTCGACTAGGGATGTTTGGAGTCTGCAAGTGCATCTGAAGTTGACAAAGATCTTCGTAAATAGAAATTGCAATATCGTTTTTTGCAACAAAATATGCTAATTTCATTGTGGTTATACCTTGGCCTTGTTGGCATCATTAATACACATAATGTGCTCCGCAATGGACTTTGTCAATCTTTGAGTTTTATACATTTTTTTTTGAACTAATATTTGATGAGTAAAATATTTTGAATGAGTTTCCATGGCATCATACTGAATTGTCTTGCATCCAGTTCCAAAACCCCATGGACCTTGAGCTTTGTATTTTTCATAGAGCTTGCATTGCATATGAGTAAGGCCATTGACAACATTGATTACATATACCCAGGGATGTTTGATCTTCCAATCTTCTTGAAATTCATGTTTCCATGGGGTCTTCCTTTTCCTCTCACTACAACAACCACCCTCTTGATGACCAAACATTTATAAATTATCAACAAGGTCTTCATCTATGTCTTCATTAGGTTCATCATTAAAGTCAATTATATCATCCAAGTTAGGTATATCATTCAGGTTAGGTATATATGGAATATCATCAGCATTAGAGGGTTTTGGAATTGTAGAATATCCATAAAATTTGTCCAAAGTCAGTTGCCCCTTCTTTTTGGAGGAATTTCTAGTGAAACTATATGCCTATAAAAAAACAATAACAATAAAAAACATGTATTAAGAAAGGGTAAAAGGGATAAAACAAAGTGACAATTCCACATTAATATCATTATTGATATAAATTAGTTGAATAAGCAAAGAAAAAACAATTATTTTACTTCAAATGGAAGGTTTAATCTAAAATGACAATGGCAGAAACATAGAAACAACTAGTACCCTTAAAAATGAATGATAAATTATACATGTTTGAACATAATTTTTTAAACTAAGATAATATGTACATACAAACAAACTTGAAATATTGTTGCGGCTTAATGCTTGGATTGAACCTTTTCAAATTTTAGGAATTGGGCCCTTCCTGAAAATTGTGATTCAAAAACACTTCATCAAACACAGACTAATAATGAAAATTTAAATTTAAAATTCATAAAATAGAGACTAATAAGTTGATTTTGAGATTAATGATTTGTTGGCTGCTATGGGCAGACCCGTGTTTACTATCATCAACCAACAACACCCCTAGATAACTGGCCCTTTCGGCGACAGACCGCAAAGCGGCCTGAAGTCTCACCCGAAGTGACTCTAATGGGTTGGCCAAGGACTCAAGTGTCTTGGACCGGGTTCTGTGGCAATCCCACTGGTGGCTCGCAGCTCTCCTAGCTGCGAGGTCTCTCCTCTGCGCGTCGCGCGATCTCCTGCTCGCGTCGCATGATTTCCTCGACTCGCAGCTCTCCTAGCCGCAGGATATTCCTTTATACCGCTGCGCGATCCTTCCCTGTGGCACGCACTTTCCCTGACTTATGATATCTCCAACCTTATCGCATCGCTGCGCACTGTATGACACGCAACTTCCTACTTGCGCTAAGCCATTAACCTGCGGTATCGTGCACCACATCTCCTCTGCCGGTGCGATATCACCTCTCTGTGATATCCTACCTCCGCGGTTCAGCGCACTTAGCGAGGCTCGTGTCAACGTGCAAGACTTAACATACAAGGCTATTCAATACTGCAATAGAGACTGTTTTATGCAAAGCATGAACAAACCGTATACATCATGCCAAAGACTTTAACTTATGTTTATCCTTCTATACTTGCTGTGAACTGGTTAACACATTCACTCATCAACTGTAAACCACAATCTTGTGCAAAATAATACATAACAGTAAGCAAATACAATCACATGCATTCAACACAAAACACACAGGTTTTACGTGGTTCACCCCTAGGATGGGAGTTACGTCCACAGAACTGTGTTTCTCTATTATAGCTCAGGGGAAGGTAAAACACAGTTCTGTTGCACCGCATATGCAGCTTAAGATCTCCTCTCTTAGATCTCTTTTCTCTTCTATATCACTCTTGTACAATATACCCTTCCCTCTCTGTCGATCCCTGTGGATCTTTACATACATATTCTATAAGCCGACTACTGGTTACCATAAGATTGCTACCGCTAGTAACAGAACCAGAGCTAGGCTTTTACAACAGTCTAATAGTCTGCAAAATACTATTAACAACTGAATTACCCAACTAACCAACTGACCAACCAACTAACCCTTTTACAATACAAAATACATTCTTATATAGGCAGCCCGAAGGTCTTGCCATTACAACACTGTGGGCCTGTCCCAACAGTAACCCAAAACCTAACTAGTGATAGTCCACCATATCTATACTTGAGGTAGCCACTTTCCGTCACACCACAGCTCTCTGTAGTCTTCCATGCTTCCTGGCACTGATCATGGGTACTATGCACCTCTTCGTTTTTCTGTCCTTCGCCTTCAATGCTTTAGCCTCGTTGCTCCTTTTCCTTTATGAGGGTCGCTGAGCCCTCCTGTCTTCCGCCGCTGCCTTCAATGCAGTGGGTGAGCTCTCTCTTCTCGGCCGCTCAGGTATCATTTCCTTCTTGAATTTTCTATCTTAAAAGTCATGGTTTCCGGCTTTGCTCTCCAGCTGGAAACGTGCTACGGCTTCGTAGCTCTGTCTTAACTTCTTTCCGCTAAAACTTATCTTTCCGCCAAAACTAGTAGCTTCTTCTGTAGCTGCGGGACCCTGCTCCAACATGATTCCATACTTGAATTAATGATATGCTACATGCGAATAATATTGCTCCTATGTTAAATACACAAAGGAAACATAAGTAAAAAACTTATGTAATTATATGTTGACAATTAAATTTTAATGAACAATTTTGAATTGTTAATAGTTAAACTCTATAACAACCACATAACAAGGTAGTCTCTTAAGTTTGATGTTGAAATATATTTCAGCACACATTGAGCATTTACTTGATCTTTCAAAGATTAGAAGTGTACTAAATATGTATAAGCATTTAGTTAACTATATTGAACTCGTACTATGTCAATATTCACCAATTTTAGAACTCTATGAAAATGATTGCACATGAAAGCGCAATATGGAAAAATATTGCTACTATGGTTGTATGTACCAACTCAAAAGCTTCATTCCCACTACTACTCTCAAACTAATTTTTCCATTTGTATTTGTGTAAGAGGTTAATTATCAATTGTTAGGTCCATATCAATGATAATAATGTTCAAAGTTTCAATAAAATGTTTATAGAAAGAGGTAAATTTTGAAAGTCATAACCACTGTATCTTCTTTATTTATTTTTTTCCTTTTTTTTTATTTGCATGAATCTCTCTAACTTGCAAGGGTGTCATATGGTCAAAGAAACCATGACCCAAGGATATCTAAGATGTCAAAATCACCTAGGGATCACACCCGATCTAGGCCATGCCAACCCTTTGCATGGATGGATTTTTTTGGTGTCCCCTCACACCACTGCCGAGTTTCAAACTCTGGGTCACCTAACAAAAATAACCTATTGAATACCAACAACACTAGTGAGACTTGAAACCATATCTTCTTCTTTCATTTTCCTTAATTTCCACTCTTTTCTAATATCCTTAATGTTTATAAAATTGTCTTATAAGAAATAAAACTCCATTTCAACTTTAAATAACGTATTTTTAAATAACATAACTCTACATTTGTTTTAAGCTCTATGCATATCATTAACATATTTCTAAGTAGTAAACACCTCATCTCTTCCCTAAACTTCAGTTAAATTATCTATGAATGAAACCTTAATCAACATAATTTCCTCTCAATTCATTTTATCAAAACTATTGTGTTTGTGTTATAGAGAGAAAATTCTTATGGCTTGGGGGTACCACAACAGAAAGCTTGACAACAGAAATAAATATTTCCCAATATGCAAGAGAAACCAAACATATAACACTAAGGGATACCGAATTGTACCTTGTTCCGGACATTTGAAGTAGATCCCTGTTGAGCTTTTCCAATTCATGCTTTCATTAGCAATTTTCTCTCAACAACAACAAACAAGACAAGCATGCTCTATAATAATGTGTTAGACCTACTCTAGCATATATATTCAACAATGTATAAGAAATTAAATACATCCATGGATTCAATATTCATATTCAAATGCACATAATTGGATAGGAAAAGATATTTATATTAATAAAATCAGAGATTACACTAGTGACAACCTTTGTCGGCACGTCTACGAACCGGAGAAACCGAGTCCTCCACCTAGGCCTCCACCACCTCAATCCTCCATCTCTCGATAGTAAGCTCACAATGCAAAGGAAATCTTGGGAAGAACAGAAAGTGCTCCAAAGGGACAAAGGGATGCAAACTCAAGTATAAGAAAACTGAGGCAACAATGGACTATAGTTTCTTTGTTCTTCAATTCCTTCTTCTTCAATGTACTGAAGGGGTTCCTTATATAGCACTCGAATCAGGTAATGGAGGGTCGAATCCAAGAAATCTCAAGGCATATGTAAGGCCAAGATTTGGGATATTTGGACTCATATGAGGAAAAATCCAAAAATATTTGGATTTATGCACACATCCCAATGTACACGGGTTTGAGGTAAAAAGTCGCGTGTATAGGCAAGTATGGGTTTAAAAGTCATGTAGAACAATAAACATGTGTTTTTAAGGGATGATCTTGGGACGTCAAAGTATAATATAAGTCCAAGAGGTATAAAGAGTCTGTAGAGGGACAGGGAAGGCCATAAATATGTGATTAACCATTTCTGGTAAAATAAGCTATAACATATGCCCCCTAATGTGTGAGGTCAGAGGGGTAACATTATGGCCGAAATACATTATAAAATCCATCCCAGAAGTGGAGTAATGAAGACCCAGGTGGAAGAACAAGCTACTCATCAGTAAAATACAATAATCAATCTCTGCATGTGACTGCAAAAACATATAGAAGTCCCGGATACATAAGAGTACAATGGCCATGAATAGGCATGATATACAAAATGTGACATGTGTGGTCATCACCACGTACAATATACAATAGATCAGAATATCCAAAGCGGATGAAGATATACAATAGATCAAGATCTCCATAATGTTTGAAGATATACAACGGATCAAGATCTCCATAGTGGATGAAGATATCTGATATACACTGGAATCAAATCATGAAAGATGATATCTCATGAACAGTGGCATGATCAAGGAGGTAGCATACATGGAATTCCACCAAGCTGGAAGGTCTTCTACACGAACTGCTATGAGTACATGTCCTACTATGCGAATAGATGTGTCCAGGTCGAACATAGTAGTCCATCGTCTGATTACCATTCATTGATTTATATCGTTAACAGATGCAAGTTCACCCACCGATAATGAAAATAGGAATCAAGGTACTGAGTGCAATATAACAAGAGTGAATAGATGTGTTGAGGTCGAACACTTGGAATCCATCAATCAGGGGACATTGATGTATTCCCAAAACTGTCGATAGCGAGAGATCCTACCACCAATGACTGTAAGTCTCAAGGAACTTGAAGGACTCTAGACTCCTATTCCAGAATAAATGATCTAAATTTGATGGAATGGAATCCACTGAAATGAGGGAATTAAGGAATCCCCCATTAACCAACATGAGGTACTCAACAACGTTGTATAATGTGGAAGAACTTGAACAATATGTGCACGACTCAATAATAGTACCGGGAATGGCCGACATACAAAGTCAAGATTACAGAGGAATGGCCGACTCAGGCTTCAACTTCCTTCGAACAATAGCATAAGGTGAATGGTGACTAAAGGTAGGAAGCATGGACTCGATATGCAAACTAGGACATCTTTGTGACATAAGAGGCATTGACAGAGGATCCATAGGGACTGGAAGCTTAACCATACGATGGAGATAAACTCAGAGTAATGAGTGTAGCTCCTAAAGTCAAACTAATAACCCAGTTAACAGATGTGATATAAAGTTATATGTTCGAAGGCGACACGACTCGGCTACAGCCAAAGATAACATATTTTCCTGTCTGGATTTTAATTTTTTTTATTCTTTTGGACTTTTTCAGATTTTTTGAAAATATTGAAAAGGAATAAAAGTGATTTATAGTACAAATCTAGGAGGAGACGTGTGTCAGGGGACAATAAAACTAGTTCCAAGTAGTGGAACATGCCTATGCTCAATGCAAGAATATATGTGTAGGATAATGACACTCAGGGGAAGGTCTCCTCCCAGTAAAAGGGGTGATCAAGCTGCAAAAGATGTGTAAAAGGCTCTGCTTGGATATACATGAGACAAGCTCGGGATATATGGATGATAACTCAAAGTCAAGGAGCCAACATAAAGCTCAAGAAGGCAAGCAAAACTCATGAAAATGCAATTACAACTTGATATATACAAGGGAGTCCTAGGGGAATGGCCAACATAAAGTTCAAGAGAAGTATGAAGCTCTTGCTCAAAGACATGGCAGAATGGAAAAGGGATTCCCACAACCTAAAGGAGAAATGTCATCATGGGAACCAAATGCAATATAGGATCTAACTAGGCTCCCATGTATAGGAAATCTCTACCATTCGCATAATGTCACTTCTAAGATTATCATGAAGGTTCTGTGACACTGTGGAATGGGTTCATACCTAAGGATAATATGAAATGATCATAAGGTCATGCAAAATGCAGGAGGATGTGAAATCCTAACCTATATGCTAGTTTAGACATTATACCTGTAATAGGAACGAATGGGTCAAAGTCCTCGGAGAGAGTGCACAAAACATTGGACACTATATGACAATGATATTAGTCCAAAACAACTAGAAAAGACTAGTAAAGGGTCCAAACTATAGGATATAGGGAGTATTGATCATGACAACAACATTCAAAAGAAACAGTGTGGCGGACGATGGGACATAAGAAGGAATGTAAGGTGTAGACCTAATGTTCACGTATCCACCACCACCCCCATGACTACGAACACTAGTGTTAAGACCAGACGAAGGGAGTGAAAATCCTCCACAAATGGAGTAGAGGATGGAACATGACCACTTTGGAATCTATGAGAAAGGTAAGGGGCTGTGATTCCCCCCAGTCCGACATTAGGGTACGCACTAGTACCTGGAGCGGGTGATGAGATACTAGAAGTGATATTAATTATGCCAAACATCAAAGGACCCGAAATCAAGAGATCATAAATATACTCAATTAACTGCGATCCCAAAAGCCAACTAGCGCACAAAGAGCACACTCCTAAGAAAATATACAACCAAAATGCAAGAAAGCCAAGGGGAGGATAAATGAGCTCCCAAATGCAGCAAGTATGTCTCGCCTAGGGGAGGCTTGAAACTCCCATACAATACAAGCATAGGTATGTAACTGATTATAGATACTATGTTGTCCGACCCCTACCTGGCTAGGAAACCTACAGAATAACCTCTGCAAGTACCCCCTTCGATACCTAGGTAAGGAAAATAAGGTCACCCCAATATAATCAATGCTTAGGCAGATAGTCGCATGCGGGATCGATCGTATGGGCAGGGTAGCAAAGCCCAAAACTCTCGAAAGATCCCCCGGATACGAATATAATCCTGGAAATATCTTCAGCGCTCACAGAAAGTGACCAAGGGCTATCCCAATCACAATCATGTGTGTTTCCTCATGCTTAACTCCTGTTTAAGAGGATCGTCCTTAGAAATACTAATTATACCAAGGATTTCACACTCTCACCTGGACAGACACCTAATTGTTTGTGTTTAGTAGTCTTGGAGAATTGACTTACAATGAACTATTCCAAGACTCTAAATCCTAATATCGTTGGTGAACCCTATAAAAGAAAAATGTCTAGTTAATTTTAATTAAGCGTTGATTTTAATGGCTATAATTACTCAAAAGGAAATGGTCGTGCAACTAGTGATATGAAGACTCAGCAGTGAAATAAAAGTGCACACCTAACAAAGGATGCCAAGTGCAATTTTGTAGAATGAAAAATAGGGTATGCCACTACATGAGATGCAATTTCTTCCAATGTCAATGCAATCCTACCTATCTGAAAGCATAAATACAACTCTCATCCAAGCAATCCAATGCAAGTACCTCCTCAAATACATATATAAGATGCAAGTAAGAATGTAACTATTTTGTATTTTCAATATAAAAGAAAGAAAATGCAATAAAAGTCATTTAAAACTCTCAGTCTTTGTGGAAAGTATAAAACACAAGCCTAGCAAGACACCGAGACAAAAATAGTAATGCACTAATGGAAAAACAAAAAGATAAATGACCAGAACTACTTTTAGAGAAAAATTGATGAAAAATCAGTCTCTGGTGACAATAGAAGCAGTCAACAGACAACATCAGAACCTAAGAGGACCCAACCACACTCACAACTCACCCAACAACTTCTCACATCAAAAACTCAACCAAAAGGGAGGATGTAAGAAACTATTTCAAGAACAGTAGCATATGTATGCGACTAGGTAAGGAAAACCTGCATATGTACGTGACTTTTCAGCTGAAATCTACGTATACAAAGAATAAAGTGGTAAAAAGTAGGCCAAGGGTAAAAACCACTCAAGGGGAGTGTCGATGGATGAACATGTTATAAAATGCGGCACAAAAACGGGGAGAAACAGAGGGCAAGTATAAAACACATTGTGCCCCCAACCCCAAAGGAAAAACAACTAGGAACGTCCCCAGTGGAGTCACCAATTCTATTACAGAGGGAAACTTCCTATGGCTTGGGGGCACCACAACAGATATCTTGACACCAGAAATCAATATTTCCCAATATGTAAGAGAAACCAAACATATAACACTAAGGGATACCGAATTGTACCTTGTTCCGAATGGTTGAAGTAGATCCTCGTTGAGCTTTTCCAATTCATGCTTGCATTAGCAATTTGCTCTCAACAACAGCAAGAAAGACAAGCATGCTCTATAATAATGTGTTAGACCTACTATAGCATATATATCCAACAATGTATAAGCGATTAAATACATCCATGGATTCAATATTCATATTCAAATGCACATAATTGGACAGGAAAAGATATTTTTATTAATAAAATCAGAGATTAGAATAGTGACAACCTCTGTCGACACGTCTACGAACCGGAGAAACTGAGTCCTCCACCTGGACCTCCACCACCTCAATCCTCCATCTCTCAATAGCAAGCTCACAAAGCAAAGGCAAGCTTGGGAAGAACAAAAATTTCTCCAAAGGGACAAAGGGATGCAAACTCAAGTATAAGAAAACTGAGGCAACAATGGACTATAGTTTCTTGGCTCTTCAATTCCTTCCTCTTCAATGTACCCAAGGAGTTCCTTATATAACACTCCAATGAGGTAATTGAGGGTCAAATTAGAGCGATATCAAGGAATATGGAAGGACAAGAGTCAGGATATTCGGACTCATATGAGGAAAAATCCAAAAATATTTGGATTTATGCACACATCCCGATGTACGTGGTTTTGAGGTCAAAATTTGCGTGTACATGTGAGTATGGGTTTAAAATTTGCGTACAGCAATAAACTGTTAAATTTTCATCTTAGCTAAGACATCAGTATTTCATTTCATATTTATAACAAAAGCATATAAACATGATCGCTGAAAGATAGATAAGCACAACCATACAAAAGGAACACAAAGATTTATCCTGGGAAAACCCTAAAGGGAAAAAACCCAGCAAAATCTTCCTCAATATAGATGCCCCAAAAAGATAAAAGATAAATCTAGCAAGGAGATCAAAACCTGATCCTCCTCCTTCTCCAGCTACTTCTCTTCTCCACTAATGCACTACACAAGTGAGAGTGTGTGCTCAAATGAGGAGAGCTACACCTCTATTTATATTCATCCGTTCACTTCAATTAACTCATCCGACATGTAGGCTCGAGTTAATCATGTAGGCTCGAGTTACACATGTAGGCTCAAGTAACCACACTGGGGTGCTAATGACCCACCTTTACAATTAGAGGGGACAACCTCATTACTCTTATTAGTTCTTCCGATTAGAAGCATTGGGGTACAAGATAATACAAGTGGTTCTCCCGATAGGACCATCGGGGACCACAAAAGATACATATAGAATATTCTTCGAAGTTACAATATTTCAATACTCCCCCTTAACAAGAAGGGTATTCTACAACAACATCAACAACAACAATAGTAGGAGAGAGATAGAGGACATCATCAGCATCATCAGGGTAACACATCTATAGATCATTGGAAGCTTTTCAACATTATGTAGTCTTCATCTTCAATCTTCAGTCTTCATCATCATTAATACTTTGACTACTTCGATCAGCAAAATCTTCAGTATTTTGACCTTTTGATCAGCAACATCATCTTCAGCACTTTGACCTTTCGATCAGCAACATCATCTTCAGCACTTTGACCTTTCGATCAGCATCATCTTCAGCATTTTGACCTTTCGATCAGCAACATCATCTTCAGCACTTTGACCTTTCGATCAGCAACATCATCTTCAGCAACATCATCTTCATCATACTCTGATCTTTCAATCAGAAACATCATCATCATCAAAACATCATTATTATCAAAACATCAACATCATCAAAACATCAACATCATCATCATCAAAATATCATCATCATCACATTTTGATCTTTCAATCAGAATCATCATTATCATCAGCCTGTGATCTTTTGATCAGAAACATCATCAACCGAACATCATCATACTCTAACATCAACTCATCATCATATTCTGATATTTCAATCAATACATCATCATCATCATACTTTGATAATACGGCATCATCATCATCAGCAACATCATAATCATAAGCAACTTTTGATCTTCTGATCAGAAAACATCATCATCATCATATTCTGATCTTTCGATCAGAGAACATCATCATCAGCAACTTTTGATCTTTCGATCAGAGAAACATCATCATCATCATATTCTGATCTTTCGATCAGAGAACATCATCATCAGCAACTTTTGATCTTTCGATCAGAGAAACATCATCATCATCATATTCTGATCTTTCGATCAAAGAACATCATCATCGTCAGCAACAGCATCATCATCATATTCTAATCTTTCAATTAGAGAACATCATCATCAGCAGCAACTTCTGATCTTTCGATCAGAGAAACATCATCATCATCATATTCTAATCTTTCAATTAGAGAACATCATCATCAGCAGCAACTTCTGATCTTTCGATCAGAGAAACATCATCATCATCATATTCTGATCTTTCAATCAGAGAACATCATCATCATCATATTCTGATCTTTCGATCAGAGAACATCATCATCATCAACAACAACATCATCATCATATTCTGATCTTTCAATCAGTATGTCATCATCAACATCAACATCATCAAAACATCAACATGATCCTTCCTTTCGGAATTACGGGATTTAGGTCTTTACAGAGTTACCAATGATCCTTCCTTTCGGAATTACGGGATTTAGGTCTTTACAGAGTTACTAACGATCCTTCCTTTCAGAATTACGAGATTTAGGTCTTTAAGGAGTTACTAATGATCATTCCTTTCGGAATTATGGGATCAACACATTTGTGGAACTCAGACAATCCTTCCTATTGGAATTACGGGATCAACACATCTGTGGAACTCAAACAATCCTTCCTATTGGAATTACGGGATAATTTCAATGATCCTT
>LPNX011197064.1:654805-698747 GCA_001517045.1 Pseudotsuga menziesii | reverse complement strand
CTCAGACAATCCTTCCTATTGGAATTACGGGATCAATTCAATGATCCTTCCTTTTGGAATTACGGGATTTAGGTCTTTATGGAGTTACTAATGATCCTTCCTTTCAGAATTATGGGATCAACACATATGTGGAACTCAGACAATCCTTCCTCTAGGAATTACAGGATCAACACACGTTCTCGAGTACCGAAGTCACCGGATCCGTTCTGAACCAAAGTTCAAGGATGATACAATACTACCACATTCATGGGGACCGAAATCTCCGGATACATTTTGAACCGAGGTTCAGGGATGATGCAATCCACCACTTTCACGGGGGCTGAGACCTCCGGATACATTTTGAACCGAGGTTCAGGGATGATGCAATCCACCACTTTCACGGGGGCTGAGACCTCCGGATACATTTTGAACCGAGGTTCAGGGATGATGCAATCCACCACTTTCACGGGGGACGAGACCTCCGGATACATTTTGAACCGAAGTTCAGGGATGATGCAATCCTACCACTTTCATGAGGGATGAGACCTCCAGATACATTTTGAATCGAGGTTCAGGGATGATGCAATCCCACCACATTCACGAAGACTGAAGTCATCGGATATATTTTGGACAGATGTCCCAGGATGATACAATCCCTCTTCATTCTCGAGGACCGAGGTCACCGGATCACTTTTGGACAGATGTCCCAGGATGATATAATCCCTCTTCATTCTCAAGGATCGAGTTCTCTGGATCACTTTAGGGCAAGTGCCCAGGGATGATACAATCCCACTACAACATCACTACTCCCCCTTTCGAGGAAGGTCTTTTCGAACAACACCAAGCTTGTCTCGAAAGTGTTTGAACTTTACTCGAGACAGAGGCTTCATCAGTACATCATCATTCAAACCATCATCATCTACATCTTCAGTATAGAAATACGGAATCATCATTATCTGCATCTACAGTATGTAAATATTGAAACATCATCTATATCTTTAGTATGGGAATACTAAAACATAATCATCTACATCTTATCTCGTATGTAGAAATACCGAATTTTTATGTGTTACAATCGCAACACAGGGTTCTCTGTCATCACAAATCTGGTTATCACATAGAATCATTGTAGTATCCATCTTCAGGTCAAAGAGACTTGATATCAACTTCCAAAGCTATATGACTTCACAACTTAGCAGAGCAATATGCTATGTATTTTGCTTCAGCCGTGCTACGAGAAACACTGGATTGTTTCTTGCTAAACCATGAACTCATAGTAGACCCCAAACAAAAGCATCTACCTAATGTGATTTTCTCGTCTGAGATACTTCCACCCCAATATGCATCTATGTAGCCATACAATCTATACTCATGGCTACCATCATAGTATAGACCAAAGTCTATAGTCCCTTTCAAATATCTCATCACATGTTTTGCGGTTACTAGGTGAATCCATCTTGGTTGAACAAGATATTGACTTAAGGTGTTCACAGCAAAACAAATGTCTGGTCTGGAATTTGTTCAGTACATTAATGACCCAATGATCTATCTATAATGAGTCACATTCACTAACTCTGATGATTCATCAGCTAACGGCTTCAGGTTGGAGTCCATGGGTGTGGCCATGGATTTGCATTCCAACATATTGAATCTCTTCTATATCTCTACCGCATACTTTCCTTGGTTGAGAAATATTTCTTTTGAACTTTGTCATATTTCTAGACCTAGGAAATAGTGCATTAACCCAAGGTCTTTCATCTCAAATTATTCTACTAGTTTCTTCTTGCTTTCCATGATCTGTTTCTCCTTCCCTATCAAGAATAAGTCATCCACATATAATAACAGGATGACAGGTTCATCTTCTACAACCTTGAGATAAAGGTTAGGATCATCTTTACTCTTGGTAAAGCCCATAATTGACAGGAAACTGTTTATCCTTCCATACCAAGCTCTGGGAGATTGCTTCATGCCATAGAGGGCCTTCTTCAACTTACATATATGAGTCCATCTTTCTTCAACTTCAAATCCTTTCGATGTAAAAATATTCCCCAATCATACCATTAAGGAAGGATTGTCTTTACTTCATCATGGAAGCAACTACCATCATAGTTCTGAAGGAAGTCTACCTTTCTTCCTGGAGTAAGTGTCTCTTCAGAATTAATTCCCTCTTTCTTATAGAAACCTCTAGCCACAAGTCTTTCCTTACTTCTATCAACGACATATTTTATCTTGCAAATCCATTTGTAAGATACCACATTCTTACTTTCTAGTTTGAGTACTATATCCCAAACATCATTCTAGTATTCTTTTATCATAACATCTTCCATGAGTTCATCTTGTCAGATCATCAACATATCCTAGTCTTCTGCATTCAACTTTGAAGGTTGGAACCCAAAAGTCTCGATCCATCCGGAAGTTGTCCATCATGTCGTACCGTGTCGAACTCAAATATCTTCTGTAGTTACTCCCCCTGAAGTGGAGTATTATCTTCCTTCTTCATTCTGTACAGGTGGTTCTATGCTTGATATATACTGGTCAATAGAGTATGTCATGTCATAGTCTATTCTTTCTGATGCAAATCATGAACCTTGCTTTGTACACTTGTTCTTGTATATCCATATGGAGGATACTACATACTTTCCTTTATGTCTCGAAATCATATCGTATACATCATTCCCCATGATCAACTGTTATTCTTTGATCATAGCTTCTTTCATAGCATTCTTTTCTTCATCTTGAGTTATCTCTCATACCCATGGTAGTCTTCATCCTTTGAGGTGGATCTACTGCTCTTTGAATCTCTTTCTTCCGTCATGGTGTCTCTGACCCTGGGAGCTTCAGATTCATGTTTATTGAATTGTCATCACTTGTTCTTTGGAACAAGTCTCATCCTTCTTTTCTTATAGGAGGTTGTACAGGACCTTTCCTACAATTCAAATGCACCAGTTGCATGGTTAGAACTATTTCATAAATCATATGCATAACGACAAATCCTTATGCATCATGCAACTGTTTAGCCAATACAACATTCATCCATATCTCACAGAAACTTTCTAGACTAATCCAATATGTCAGCAACAAGTTTTGATAAGTAGCAATGGAGAGTTGTATAGCACCATGAGCTACTCATTAGAGGAAATTTCAACTCAAAATGGGCCTCCTAAAATGAACTAATAAAATAATAGTTAAAATAATAAAATAATATTTATTAATTTTGGAGGAAGAAAAGAAAAAACTATTTTTTTGTTTGTATTTTTGATGCATCTCCCTGTGTTTTTACTCAAATTTCGATCGAGAGAGCTCATTGGATGCGGAATTAAATTCCGCATCCAATGAGTACCCACTCGACATACTTTTGACGGACCCCGCTACCCCAAAAACAAGAAATACCTGAAAAAATGTAATGATGATGTCATCATTTCATTTTTTCAGGTATTTCTTGTTTTTGGGGTAGCGGGGTACATCAAAAGTATGCCAAGTGGGTACTCGTTGGATGTGGAATTTAATTCTGCATCCAATGAGCTCTCCCGATCAAAATTTGAGTAAAAATACAGGGAGATACGTCAAAAATACAAACAAACAAAAGTAGTTTTTTTATGATACATATCCCCAAATTTATATTAAAAAAGTTTTTAAGACCTATACGGTATTTCAAATTTAAAGCAATTTCATTGGCTAACACATGATGACATGGAATTTGAATAAAAGTTAAAAGGGCCATTTTGAGTTGAAATTTCCTCTAATGTACCCATCACATGCATATTAGTAGTATACAGTCATTGATGCAAACAATCTATCATGCATAACACATCAATTGAATATAATCAAATGTAAAACAATATCATGAAATGACTATTGAATACTTATCTTTTATTTGTTTCGTGGGTAGACTCCATCTTGATCATTCTTCTTTATCATCATTTCTTATCCAAATGATAAGATGGATAAGAGGTTCGTCAAGAATTGAGTTCTTCATATTCCTCATCGCTTGAGGGATCTTCTTTGAATGGTGAGAGCTTGATCTTCAATTTTCTCCCATCTTTCTTCTTCTCTTCTTATGAGACGAGCTTCTTCTTCTTCCCAGAGTCAACTGAAAGTAATCACTTCCTTTTGGCACACATTCCTCGCATGAATGAATCCCATGATCATGGGAGGCCACTCAAGGTGGCTATCACCACTTCTGCATTCTTTGCTTCTTCTTCTACCACTTCAAGATGTTATGCATTCTGGATCTTCACATTCTTCAACGGTTTTCTTAATTCCATCTTCTGAATTATGTTCTTATCTTCAAATAGCTTGATCAAGGAATCAAACATCTTCGGTGTCTTTAGGGAAGACACTTGTTGTACAAGTTGATCCTTGATTGAATCAACAATGATCTTCTTGGCCTTGATCAAGTTCTTCTTGTGTAAGGCTTTGAGGCTCATCTCCCTCTAGAACTGGAACCTCTCTACTCATGGAGGTGTCCAATTCATTTTATTCAGAGAGATCAAATACTTCCATGCTTGGAAGTTTTTAAATTCACCAAGCTTATCATCAAGCTGATGTGATAGATCAATTTGAAATGAGACCTCAAATGCAAATAGCAAAAAATTAGATCTTACCGATTTGAGGTGTTCGTTCTGCTTCCGGAGCTGGCTGAGCTAGGGTTTGTCAGAGAAACCCTAATTTTCAAAACTTGGAATATTTCAGATATTATTGGATAGAAATATATATCTCTTCAAATGGAGCTGTCTAGTGTACTCCTTTTTTGAAAACAGTGGAGGGAAGCTCCCGGAACAGGAAGCCCTAGTTTTCCAATTTCTTCTATAGAAATGCCTGTTACTGTTTCTATGCTATCTCCAAAATTACTGCTCCTGTGTGTCTGAAATTTCGCACTGAGGTAACCTCGAATGTCCCTGATCCAACACCATAGGTTTCATCAGAGTTGGTTTCACCAATTTGGATTTATGATCGTTTTCCTAAGGTGACCTGTTACAGGACTGTTCAAAATAGTGAAGTTGTATAGCATCTCACGTGTCACTGATTCATCCTCAGGTTCTCAAATTCGGACCACATAAATTACAGTATGTTCTATTTCTGGAACATCTTCAGGAATTCTGTTTGGACATATGTATCCCAAGGTATATCAATTTTCCCTAGGTGTCCTATTTAGGGATGAATTTTGGAAGAGGATGGAACCCTAACTTGGAGGGATCATACCTCCTATAATATAGTGAATCTGAGGCAGAATTTTGGAAACAATATTCATAAATATTTTATCTTCAGTCTCTACAATTTTCATCTCTTCAACCTTCGCCACTATTGGGATATAGCGAATATACCAAAACTTAGAAGTTTTAGTATTTAGGGTTTTTCTAGCTCCGGGTCAAACTAGGGTTTGACTTTCCTGGAGTTTCACCCAACCAAAAATCTTGATCCAAGTCTCTAAAATTCGATTTTGATGAGGAGATAAATCCTATGCTGGGCTCACTCAAAAATTATTCTTCTACAAGAAGCCCTAATTTCCCACACGAAAAACTGAAAAGGCTTGGAATCAAATTCCACTTCGACAGAAAGATGCGCCCTTCAATGGAGAGTCAGCCTAGCCTTCTTTTGCTGATCGATTGTGGAGAGAGAACCAAAAAGTAAGAATCCCTAGATTTTGTAGCTGCACAATGTCTTCTTTTTAGGGTGGCTCTGATACCATGTTAAATTTTAATATGCTTAGCTAAGACATCAGTATTTCATTTCATATTCATAACAAAATCATATAAACAGGATCACTGAAAGATAGAAAAGCAAAACCATACAAAAGGAACACAAAGATTTATCCTAGGAAAAACCAACAAAAGATTCCTCAATATAGATGCCCCAAAAAGATAAAAGATAAAACCAGCAAGGAGATCAAAGCATGATCCTCCTCCTTCTCCAGCTACTTTTCTTCTCCACTAATGCGCTACACAAGTGAGAGTGTGTGCTCAAATGAGGAGAGATACACCTCTATTTATATTCATCTGTTCACTTCAATTAACTCATCCGACATGTAGGCTCGAGTTAATCATGTAGGCTCGAGTTACACATGTAGGCTCAAGTAACCACACCGGGGTGCTAATGACCCACCTTTACAATTAGAGGGGACAACCTCATGACTCTTATTAGTTCTTTTGATTAGAAGCATCGGGGTATAATATAATATAAGTGGTTCTCCCGATAGGACCATCGGGGACCACAAAAGATACATATAGAATGTTCTTTGAAGTTACAATATTTCAACATAAACAGGTGTTTTTTAGGGATGATCTTGGGACATCAAAGTACAATATAAGTCCATGGGATCTAAAGAGTCTGCAGAGGGACAGGGAAGGCCATAAATATGTGATCAACCATGTGTGGTAAAATCAGCTATAACAGTTTGTGTGCTTGCTTTCATAACACAACCTACATGTGCTTAAAGATTTCCGATATTTTATTTCCCGGACTGGAATTTTAACTATTACTTTTTTTGTTACGCTCTTTAATGATATGAATACGCCCCTTAAAAATTATTCATTTCACTCTCATACTAAACACACTTATATGAAAATAAATAAAACCACATAATATGTAATGGCAATATTACAAAAGCATAATTCCTATTGAAGTTTAATTTTTGAAAAAAAACCAAATTCTTCCCATGAATTTTAAACTCAAAAACCATGTATCTATCGGTTTACAAAAGTACTCATTAGACCAAACTCTTGTACGAAGACATTCCACCAAAGTCTTGCATGAAGATTTCTTTATGTAAGTCACTATATCTTCATAAACATGAGAGGAAAAAGTTTTTAAAACCAAACTTGAAGAAAAGAAATTTCCCCCTCTCTTCTTTAATTCATAAATTTTCACTCTTTTTTACAAAAAAAAATTAATCTTTTCTTTCATGGTTCATTAATGGGTGTTAATTACATTCTATGAGTGTGTTCTCAACTCATGTGAATTTAATACCATGTCACACAAATTCTCACTCACCTACCACCTCTAACATTAACCTTAAATTTAATTCTTAAATAAATTAAGTAATTATCAAGTCACTATTACATCATTTTATTAAATATTCAAAATCATATATATGATTCTATTACGCAGTTGCTTCTTCTTAGTGTACACATCTATTGGCAATATCACTCTCTTCAACTGGCTTGTGGGGACTCTGACCACTGGTAAATTTGTATCACAACTTTTGCAGTAAATGTTATGTTACATTTCTAACATGTTAAGAATGAGAATATTAAAGATTGAGATACCAGGTAGGTAGGTAGTACTCCAAGAAAATGAAGCCTGAATCCTACATGGTCTGCAATTACATGGAATACCTACTCCAAAGACCCTCTAGAACCTGGAAATGGAATTTCCTTGACTAGGGCATGCCATGGAATTTGTATAAATGGGATAAGGTTAAGGAGATGTGATGAGACGTATCATCTTCTCACCTTTCACATTGTAATCAATTGACATCACACGTCATGAAAATAAGACAAGTACGGTAAATCTTATGAATGCAATCAATAAACACAAGAGTAAGATCATCATATATCCTTTGGTTTGAAGTGTTGCTATGTGAATTAATCGGAGATATGCTATTTGTTTTAAAATTAGTATATATTCAATTTTGGCATATACAGTTTTATTTCATATTAGATGATACACCTCTTAACATAACATGAACATTTAAGCTTTTGAAATCTAAATATATAACAAAATGAGTTGAAGATATATATTTAATACTAAATATATCAATATACAACCAATTTTATATATTTTATAAATATATAACAAAATGAGTTGAAGATATATATTCAATACTAAATATATCAGAATATACAACCAATTTTATACATTTTTACAAATCTACCATTGATTGCATACTATTTGAAGTTTTTGGAAACTAAACTTGTAACAAATTACAAGTATATGAAGCCTTTTGCCCATCTGTTATAAGCAATAAATGTGGTAAAAACAAGTTCTCTTCAGAATGAATGTCACTAGCATTACTATATATTCAAATATAGTACCAGCACACAAAGTGCTCCCTTTATTCATTAATAAGCCTTTCTATCTTCTTCAAGCCCACATTATTTGATTCCTTAAGCTTATTTTGAGTTCAATTTGTAAACGTGGATCATAGTTGGAGATTATGGTATTGAATATAAATTTACAATTAGTCTCTCTATTGTACTGCATTGTCAAGCTGAATATATTTTAAATTGCAAGGCAAGATTCTTATAAAAAATATATATTCACACATTGAAAATATCAAAGTTGTAGGAAGCTGTGCAAAGTTTCGAACTGAAACGTTTATAGGAGAAATAACACTAATTTCTCATTCAAGCATGCACTACAACAACCAAATTCCAATGGAAAACATCGAATAGGAGTTTCTGTAGAATCCAAAGCCAAAGATTTTCTCTAGCAAAGTACAGAGCACCAAGGTGTAATCATGGATAATGGAGGATTTTATGTGTTGGTGGGAGGCTGGGGCATTTACATGATAGAAATGGTCAGCCAAAAATAAGCTTGATAGAGAATGAAAACCATAGCTCCTGGAAACCACAAATAAAATCACCACTAATACATTAAGAAAGGGATAAAAGGAACATATTACCAAGAATCCAAAGCTGAATGTTGGAATTGGAAGAATCAACAAGAATTG
Organism: Pseudotsuga menziesii; assembly: GCA_001517045.1. Lineage (NCBI taxonomy): Eukaryota > Viridiplantae > Streptophyta > Pinopsida > Pinales > Pinaceae > Pseudotsuga > Pseudotsuga menziesii. Next base: position 690,097 of record LPNX011197064.1, on the reverse strand, counting down.
GTCTAGTTGAACAATTTGAACCAACTACTGAAGCATTAATCCCTCAAAATTTCGATTCCCTACTACCTAGGTGTCCCAAAACATATGTGATTCCAACTGTTCTTGAATCCTTGCAAGCTTCCAATCGCGTAGCTAGGAGAGGGAAGACTGAGAACCCCAAAAATTTATGAATCCCAATCTCCTCAGCGAAGAAAAAACCATATCGAGATTCAGGATAGAAAACCCCGCGGACCATAATATCCACTCAATGCCAAATGGATTCGAACTCTAGATTTCCCTCCAGAAAGCGAATGCCTTACTAGTTGTATGCCACAAATTATCCCTTTTCCATGCTACATCAGCATGCCCCCAGGAAGCATTCATTCAGGCTTTAGCCACATCGAGTGCCAATAATTCATTCAACGATTAGAGTGATTAATTAATTGAGAAATTGAATTTGTGTTGCGTGCCCTATAGGGTACAGGTAATAAGTGCAACTTCTCACAATTGCAAGCTTTAGAAGTCACATTTGTCTCTTGTAGGAACGTGGGATCATCATTTTGTGGGAAGAGGAAGACAAAGACTACTACTATGTCTCTTTCAAGCTTTAAAAGGAAGAGTTATTGCATGCCAGAGACATTATTTTGTGCAAATGTTCTAGAAAGTACACCGGTCTCTTAGTGGAGTTGAAACCTCAAAGTTCAATGGTCGACAAGAGAATTCACGGGCATGTAGTTTGGTATATTTTATTGAATAAAAAAATTATTTTATAAATTTGTAATTGAATTTGCAGTATTTTTGGTGAGGACATCGACCAAGGATGAGAGTATTACCTACAATGGGAAGAGGTATGACCCTTCTTTCGATCTGGCCTTGGGTTTGAAAGGTAGAGGGAAAATCTCAACAAATTGTGCTTAGAAGGGAATCAATGGCACAAAGTGACATGGAGGGTGATTCAAACAAAACACACATTGATTAATTCGAAACATCAAACAAGAGGGAACAAAAATATGGGAAACTTGGATGTACATGAAGATGGAAGTTGTGTGGATTTTCAAACTGCATAGTATCTGTGACGGTTTACTATAGAAAACGAGGTTCACTATATATTAAGTTGTCCTACTCCAACCAAAGGAAACAATCAAAAACATTTAGATTGAAAGAAATTATTGTCTATGAAAAGAAAAAAACAACATGCATAAACATGGCCACATCTATCTATGAATTGCAATTTTCTTGAACCCATATCGAAAAGCGAAGAAAATAACTTCATTGTTTGATGTACACTTTTTCAACTATGTTGAGTCACAAAGGAAAGATCAATGGAATAATCCTAGAGCCTTGTACCTGCACAATTCTGAAGGCTGGAGCCTTCCAAGTTCTGCCTACGATTGCAAACCCTAACGAGTCAGCGACTAATATGCTTAAACTTGCAATTTTGCAGAATGAAGGCTTGTGGCAGTGTGGTTGTGGCCCTGTGGGTCACGGGCTGCCAATAGTCAATTCATCGGAGACCAAAGTTTGATTTTGGAGAATACGCAGGTGTGGAATATTGCTCATTCTAATTTCTCATCGATTGGATAAATTATGATCGATAGCTCCATTGTAGCCTACTTAAGTCACACTGGATAGTGGGAAACATTTAACCATCAAAGCTTTAACCCCGTACACTCTTCAGCTTAACGCGTCCCTGTGCCCTCAACTTCCCCAAAGACACCATTGTTTCCATACATGGCAACACGTTGCGCTACTAATTAGATCCATACCTCCTAGCAAAAGGAAACCTTAATCCCTCCCGCAATTCTAGAGCTATTGTTTACATACTTGGAAACGCTACTAATTACATCCAGACGTCATAGCGAAAGGAAACCTTAAGCAATTANCTCCTAAAAAGAATTAATAAAATAATAGTTAAAATAATAAAATAATATTTATTAATTTTGGAGGAAGAAAAGAAAAAAACTACTTTTTTGTTTGTATTTCTGACATATATCCTCGTGTTTTTACTCAAATTTCGATCGAAAGAGCTCGTGGGATGCAGAATATCATCATCATGTTTTTTCAGGTATTTCTTGTTTTTGGGGTAGCGGGGTCCGTCAAAAGTATGCCGAGTGGGTACTCATTGGATGTGGAATTCTGCATCCAACGAGCTCTCCCGATCGAAATTTGAGTAAAAACACGGGGAGATATGTCGAAAATACAAACAAAAAAGTGTTTAAAAAACTGTTTAAGACCTATACGATATTTCAAATTTAAAGCAATTTCATTAGCTAACACATGATGACATGGAATTTGAATCAAAGTTAAAAGGCTCATTTTGAGTTGAAATTTCCTCTTCCTGCAATTCTAGAGCTTTCCTGCACAATTTTCAAAGGAGCGAGTTGTTGTGGCCCGCGGGGTTTACTTATCTCTATGAAGGTATGGCTACGAGGTTTAATTATCCTCTATGAAAGTATGACTTGGCCAATCGGGGATCAACGGGACGTGGTGACAAAACAATACCCAATCAACCGCATTTACCAACGGATTTGCATTTTCCATACTTAGCATTGCTTTAGATTAGGTATCGGTGGGACTCGGCACTCGAACGTAGGGGTGAAACCTTACATAACCAACGGATATACAGTTTCAATACTAGGCACTGGGAAGCACTTCTAATCAGATTTGAACCTCCAGGGAAGAGGAAACCTTGAACCTTCCTGTAATTCAAGAGCCTTCCTGCATAGTTTTCAAAGGAGTGGGAACCATCATCGTCAGGTCGAATGAATTCACACATCCTCACACAAGTATGCATTCAATGGCATTAACCGATGGGCCATGGAATTTAATATTTCACGTGGATGGTGCCAGGTGGACACTGATGACGTGAACCTAGACCTGACTTAGAAGTTAGAACTTAAAGGCATAATAACGTTTTCATAAAAAATTAAACGGTCAAACGACGTTCTACCAAAAACTTCAATAGTCTAACAAAACGACTTTAGCCAATTTTTACCAATATTTAAGGGAAAAAAATGTCCAACAAGAAGTAAATGCCCGTTAAATTCCAACTTGACTTCGAATACGATGATCCTGAAAGCATCCCTGCTTCAATCACATCACACAAACGTTACGACAGATTAAAGGATGATGCGTGTCATAGAAACCAAAAGCTCATGTGAGTCCAGTTCCCACCACCGTTTCTTCGGGCACTAAAAAACCAAAGATAAATACGATTTTTAAAAATAAAATATAAAACAACTTTGGCACAAATGGTGCCTATATGTCCCTTCTCAAGTTCAAATTAAATTCCCTCACCAAATCTTCCGACGTGTCTTTTTCCTTATGATGATGCTTTTTTGTTTTTTTATAAAGGTATTATTTTTTTATGTTCATAAATAAATAAGTAAATGTAAAAACAAATTTGATCATTGAAAGTTTAACATTTTAAAAGAAAATACATTAAAGTCTAGAATAAAATAGCAGCCAAAGCGCCTGGTTATTCGAGCTTTTTTTCTTAATATTCAGATCAAAATTATTTAATTTCTGTAATTGTATCTTTTCAGTAATCACAATTACAATTATATTTGCTAGATTAAATAATCGATTTTGAAGCTATCTAAATGGTCTAAATAGCTATTTTATATATTACTCTATAAATTAAAAATATTCTTTATTTTAATTAAAATAAAAATATTCATTCTCAGATATTATTAATAGGAATATAGTTTTATTTTAACTTTAAATCTATTATTTATATATATATATATATATTTATTTTCCAAAAATATGTTACTAATCGAAATATAGTTCTATCTTAACTTTAAATCTATTAAATATATATATTCATTCTCCAAAAGTCTAATGAACATTGTTAACTACATTACCTCGATACCAAACTTAAGTGCCTCCCTGACCCCAACTTTAATCTTAGCCAAGACATAATCAACCAGATATAGCCACCATGGCAGTAGTACATACTTTTTCTAAAGTCCAGCCTGCATATACCACACCTCCAAAGCACTAATCCTAACATCAGTAAAAACAAACCCCACAGCTGGCTCCTAGCCTCAACCCCCCCCCACATATATATATATGTATATTATCCAATCTACAATGTTCTGTATGGTTAGTTTTATAATACCACTGTCATACAGGTTTAGTTTCAAAATGCAAGTCTGGTTAAAACTTGGTTATTTGTTTACTTTTCTAATACCAGTGTCATACCGGTTTTGTTTCAAAATGCAAGCCTGGTTAAAACTTAGTTATTTGTGCAGCCTCGAATTAATTCATTGGTTTGAATTGATTCAGAATTAAGAACAATACATGTCATTGCAAACTCTGCACAAAGTACAATGCGGTCTGCTCTTGAAAAACAAGAAATAAAAAGTATCGTATCGGAGCAATTACGATATCTTGATCCTGAACAGCAACAACTGCACTGTTTCTAGGACTGACCTACTGGCCAGAAACTGCACTACATCTAGGACTGACCTACTAGCCACTATCAGAAAATTAATAGGCCATCCCAACAGCCTTCAATCTGCCCCATATTAAACGTCGCTGAGCGGCTAGCAACAGTGTTTCAATGTTGCGATGAAACTATACAAAACTTCTGACATTAAAAGTTATTCCATATTTTCACGATGGCTTCACCTTATATGACAGAGTAACAAAGTTGAGGCCATGTTGCTACGTGGAGGCAAGTATCCAAAAAAAGGGCTTTTGAGGGCGTCATATATGCAGGGACAACTAAATAGCTCATTCGTTTCTGGGTGGTATTTCTGGCCTTGAAACCACTATACTCAGCTCCAAAATCCATGGTCCTCATTACTCCTCTACATGGCTAGTTATGTCCCCACTGCTCTCCACTTCAGAATAGTAGGGCAACAATATATCCTCAGAAATGCCTTGCTTCTCCTTATTTTTATGACTGGATGGCCAGCATATATCTTGAGCGATATTTATATTCAAGAATTCAAAGCCATCAGCTCCATCTGACATTTCATCTGCCGAGAAATTGGAATCTAACAAAGACAGCGGCAGCATCTGCTGTATGTTGGAAATTTTGGATGAATCAAAACTCTGAAGGATAGTAGAAATACTCCACAAATCATTCTCCTCTTCGAAATATTTGCAGGATTCCTCTAGTTTCTCCTCCTTTTCCCCTTTCATTAGGGTTTTGGGCAGATAGTAATCATCAATCCTGTGCGAAGGAGTCAACGTTTGCGCGTCTTTGAATTCCACCCGTGGGGGAGATAGACTCTGAGATCCACAAGAGGAACTTTCCGTCGATCGAACCGTACCCGGTGAAGGTATGGATCTCAAATCAATCATATGACTAGTGGTGAACAAGGTGCCCCAGATGTTGTCGTTATGATTAATCTGAGACATGATCGCAGAGCCCGCGTGAGCATCGATGAAGTTTGTTCGCGCTCTGCAGCCATTGATGGATAGAGAGGCCTGGTCGTAAGCCATGGCTGCCTCCTCGGCCGTGTCAAAGGTACCGAGCCAGTGCCTCTCTTTGGTGAAGGGATTCCGAATCTCGGCGGCATAACGACCCCAAGGCCTTCTACGGACTCCCAGATATTTGCCCGGTTGATGCTTCCTTTTCATTGCCTTCGGCGACGATCTACGTTGCTTGTATGCAAAATGTTGCGGACCACTTTGACAAGAAATATGCAATTTGTTGTCTCCAACAATATCAATCTCAATGGGTACAGAGTCCATCTTGTTGAGAAAAAAATGAGGACGATTGTGCTCAGAGATGGGCAGTTTTAACACTTTCTCTTGCAAGAAATGTGCAGCTCGCCTGCGATCCTTCTCCAGTTAAATAAGCTATCTGGGTAACTATGGCCGGTGGAGACTCAGATGGTTAGCAATTGTGATAGAAACATTGAAAGAGCGTTGGTAATTTTAGAATAAAAAAATGTGTTCAATGCATACTGATTGAGTTTCTAGGTGCATGTGGGGTGATGTTTGTCGGGAATACTTTTGAATACAACAAAATTGTAGGTACTTCCAGACATTTTGGTTTTAGTATATTGAAACTGATCCATACATTGTATTATGGATGGAAAAGTTTAATAGGAGCGAGACATTCATTCATGATTTTTTGGTTTTAGTATATTGAAACTGATCCATACATTGTATTATGGATGGAAAAGTTTAATAGGAGCGAGACATTCATTCATGATTTCCGTTTAGCACAGATGCATTTTATTCTGTATGTCATTCATCTCAAATTTTTTTTTTATTTAATTATTGGCACTGATCCATGTCAACGTGCATTTATTAAATAATTGTCCATATATTTGGACAAGCACCGCATAGAGAATTGAAAAACAAAAACTAAAAAAGCACAAAAGAGACGACTATCATGTTTAGACAAAAGTTTTTGTTTCTATAGTTAACTTAGTCTGCACATAATGTTAACGAGGCACAGGAAAGACAAGTATTGGCAGAAACCATTGTAAATTCCATGTATTTTCTTCTCGTTAAGCATAGTGATTTATGAATTCTATATTTGATTTTTGTTAAGGGAATTATTTTGAGAATTAAAAATGATATGTAATTTTTGGGATCCAAGACTTCTTTAGTTCAATTGGGCTCAAAGTCTTTTTTTTTTTACAGAAATAGAAAGTTATTGTATTATAAAAAAGGTTGTGCACAGTTATTTATAAACAAAATAACCTATAGGATTTTACAGTCCGGAATAAGAGGCTTGCAACATGTTCTTCAAAAGTTTTACAACATTTGGAATACAGTCCGGAATAAGAGGCTTGCAACATGTTCTTCAAAAGTTTTACAAAATTTTCCAAATGTTTTGCTTTCTTTGTTTATATGCTGGGTGGAATATATCTTAACAAAGTTGCTACATGAAAGTTTGCAAAAATACATTTAAAACAAAACTAGCTAGGATAACATACTACTATTAGTTCTTGACTTACTTGCATGACATTTCAAACCTCAGTTGAACCACCAAGTATTCTAAGTACTCTTCCATAGGGAAAACTCCTCAGTAAGGTGGCTCCTCGCATGCTGCATTCTAGATTTTTCAAACTTTTCATGATCCAATATTTTAGTAAAGATATCTGCAATTTGCTCTAATGTAGAACAATTTGTGAGATAAATGGTTTTGGCATCAACATGATGTCGAATCAAGTGATATTTGGTGTTGTTATGTTTGGTTCGATCATGGAATTCTGGACTCTTGGCTGATTGAAATATAGAAGAGTTGTCAACAAAGAGAGGCATTGAAGTCATTTGTTTCTCCTGCAAGTCTTCAAGTATTTTACAAAGCCAAATGATTTCTTTCGTGGCTTTAGCTGCTGCAACATATTCGGCTTCAGATGTAGAATCAACACAAACAAAATTCTTTCGTGATCTCCAAGTGATAGTTGTTGATCCATGGTTCATCAAATAACCTGAAGTAGACACCCCATACTCTTTATCCCCGTCAAAATCAAAATTTGCATAACGAGTGAGATGGAAGTCTAAAACTTTAGAATATTTAATGCCATATGATTGAGTGCCTTTTAAATACTTGAGCACTCGCTTTGCTGCATTCCAATGACCTTCATAGGGTTGATGCATAAACCTGGAAAGTATTCCTACAACAAAAGTTATGTGAGGACAAGTAGTAGTAACATAAATTAAACTTCCAACAAGTTGGTTGTACTTTATTGGATCTTTAAATGGGATACCTTCATTTGATGAAAGATTTGGATTTTGATCCATTGGTGTAGAAACAGAATTACAATTACAATCCTTCATACCAAATTTGCTCAATAACTCTCCAACATATTTTTTCTCAGAAATAAAAATGTGCTTTAGTTTTTTATCTATTTTAATTCCTAAATAATAATGTAATAATATCAAATCTGTCATATCAAAAACATTTTTCAACTCTCTTTTAATATAGGCTATATAATTATCATTATTTCCCATAATAAGCAAATCATCCACATAGAAAACTAGATATACAACTGATCTTTCAACTTTCTTGACAAATAAAGTTGCATCATCTACATTGAAATGCTTATAATTCAATTTGAGAAGATGTTCAATTAACTTTTCATACCATGCTTGAGGTGCTTTCTTCAAACCATACAAAGATTTTATCAATTTGCATTTACCTTCTGTTCTTGACCATTAATAGCAAAACCTTCAAGCTGATCCATATAAACATCTTCTTTCAAGTCTCTATTCAAGAAGGGGGTTTTAAGATTAATATGATGTATTTTTCATCCTTATTGTGCTACTAAAAAAAATAGAATTCAAATAGTGTCCCATTTACTATCAACGGTCTTCTTTCTATGCATATCCTTTTGCACAAGTCTCACTTTTTGTTTGTCAAGTGAGCCATATCCTTTATACTTGTTCTTATATGTCTACTTGCATCCAATAGATTTTGTTCCAATTGGAGGGTCCACCAACCTCCAAGTTCCATTTTTTATGAGAGCAGCATACTCTCTTTACATTGCACTTCTCCATACATCACTAGTTACTGCTAAGTTGAAAAGAATTAATTTCATTAAAAGCATAAAAGTTTGATTCACAATCTAGTGTGATAAAATTATCATACCTTTTTGGAAATGTCTTAGTATGTGTCGATCTACGAACTTATTGTTTTGTTGTGTTTGCTCTGTTTCTCATTTAAGAACAGGTTCTCCATTATCTATGAGACGTAACTTATCCATTCCATTAACAATATTATTAGCTTTCTGGCCCTCTATTTCGTCAACTTGTGCATTAGAATCATCAACTTGGGCATTACAAGAACTTGTTGTTATGGAAGGAAATTCCAAAATTTGACTTAGAACACGAATCCCCCCTTCAAGATTTGGAAGTTCAACATCCCTTTCATGATATAATTTTTTAGAATGAAATCTATCAAGATGAACAAGTTGTTTATCAATAGTGAGTGCATCCTTGTAAACTTCAAGAAATATAACATCTCTTGAAACAATAAACTTTATGTTATCTTCATCATACAATCTATAAGCTTTGGAAGTATTAGAATATCCCAAAAAAATGCGCTTTTGACTTCTTTCTCCCAATTTATTTCTTTGTTTCTCAAGAATCAAAGCATAACATGTGGAACCAAAAATTCTAAAATGTTTGATAGCTGGAAGATGGCCATGCCACATTTCATAAGGTGTTTTGTTTTGTAGTACAGGAGAAGCACACTTATTCTTAATGTAGACATCACAAAGAACTGCTTCTCCCCAAAACATCAACTTAATATTCTTAAAAAACATCTTGGATCTTACCATACTCAGCAGTGCCCTATTCATACATTTTGTCACACCATTTTGTTGTGGATTATAAGGAACAATGGTTTGATATTTAATACCATTATCCTCCAAGTATGTTTCAAAATATTGAGATGTATATTCACCACCATTATTAGTTCTAAGGGTTCCAATCTTGAGCTAAGTTTCATTTTTAATCCATAAATAAAAAAATTTGAATGTATCAAAAGCTTGAGATTTTGATTTTAATAGTTAAACCCAACAAATCCTTGTAAAGTCAGATCAATAAATGTCGTTAAATATTTGTTACCATTTGCTGATGGAACTTGCATGGCCCACATAAATCTGAATGAATAAGGCCTCGATTTCTAGAAGCTCGAAACATAGAATCATGAAAAGGTTGTTTATTGTGCTTACCTAAAATACAAGCATCACATTGGGAAAGTTGTCTTGGAATAGTAGGAATCCCTAGAACTTCTTTTTGTTTCATAATTCTGAGACTATCATAATTAATATGACCAAATCTAGCATACCATAACAAGCTAGAAGATAAATTGCTATTATGCTGAGCCAAATTTGCAGAATTTTGTGAATTGGATGAGGTACCATTCAAATTTAAAAGTTTGTCATCTTCCACTCCAGTCATTACAATCACATTATCATAAGCTCTTCTAATCTCAATGATACCATTAAACATATGTATTAGGTGACCTTGTTGTCTAATTTGCACAAGATATATTAAATTTCTCTTCAATTGTGGAACATATAGAACATAAGAAAGTATGTAATCAACAAGTCCTAATAATTTAAGTCTAATAGATCCAATTCCTGGAGGTTTTAACTGAGACTTATCTACCAAATTTACTACCCCATCAATTTGATCACTAAATGTCTCAAAGAAGTCTTTTTCAAATGTCATATGGCATGTGGCTCGAGTATCTAATAACCAAATCTCATTCCAAGAAAATGAAGTACCAAAAGCTTATTCAATTCCAAGATTACAATGTGCAACAACATAATGTGCAGATTCGAGAAGGTTACCTTTATCGTTTCTTTTATCTTGTATTTGCTCTTTCTTGTTAACAATTTTCTCCCAATAAGTTCTACAATAAATGGCAGTATGACCAGTTTTTCCACATCTATAACATTGTTTATCTCCTTGATTATATCTCCCCCCACTTCCTCTGTACTGTCCTCTTTGTCCTCTACCTCAACCTCTGCTTCTATTTTCATCCTTTGCAAATTATTCTTTTAGTTTGTGTCTTTTATGTGTAAGACATAAAGTTTCTTCATTGGTATTAGACTGCTTCTTCCGAAATGCTTTCTCTCTCTCTACAATTTTCTCAACAAGTTTTTCAAAGTTTACAGCTTTCATCTAGCCACAAGGATGAAGTGATTCTAAATAGTGAGTATAGTTAGGGTAGAGAGACTTAATAAATGCAATAAGTTGAATGTAAACTTTTACAACAGTTGCATCAATATCATAGAATATAACTCTAATTTCATAAACAAGTTTCATTGTATCATTATCTTTTAATTCTAAGTTGAATAAATTCATTAACAATTTTATGATTTCAAGCTCAGAATGTGAATCATACAAATATTTTAGTTTCTTTAAAGCTTCCCAAGCTGTTTTGCTAGCAACTACGTGTCTACTTACTTCTTCGCTTACATAGGCAATGGTCAAGGCATAAGCCTTCTTGTCGTTGCTTTTCCATAATGCTAGCTCTTTGGTATTAGTAAGTGGCACTCGTGCACTTTTATCCACTTCATATATTGCATCTCCGTCTTTCTTATCTTCGAAATTCTCATTTTCACAAATTCCATCCCACATGTCATTAAAAATAAGGGTATTTTTAATTTTACAAAACCATTCATGATAATTTTCTTTACCAGACAAAATTACTCCAAAAATTGAATTTAAAGAATTCATTGAAATTTACTATGGACAAATTACAGTCTGATATATTCTTTTCCTCTTTGTCGTAATACCCCGATTTTGACCCCAAGTGGGAGCGGAATGAATTCCCTAGTTTTGACCCCATGGTATTGAAATTGTACATGATGTATATATTATAATTAAATCATGGTGAGGAGCTCAATGCCAAAGTCATACCATTGATTTGGTTTTTGTGTATAGGTGATCAAGGTTGATACCTATTGCGATATTGCTAAGTCAAGCACAATATATATTTTGATGTATCATGTAACTATGCAATTAATAAATACCATAGCTAGCTATGGGAATGCAACATGAAAGAGATAGGGGTATGATTTCACAAGGATTAGGGAGGGGATTTAGTCAAACCCCTTGAGCCAATAGGGTGAGACAAGATGTCAATGGGGGAACCCATGAACCCTCAGCTACCTTTTTGTCCTCTATCTTCAATCATTCATTTCTTCTAGAAGTTGGTTGAGGCAGTAAATTCCTTGGGTAGAGAAAGACATGACAGTCTGATTATGTGTATGAATAAACCTACAAGTCTCTATTCTGGGAAGCCGCATTCTTTATTCTAATGCAAGGAAGCATTTGATGCATGCCAGTCCATCCTTTCCCTTAGTCGCAAAAGAGTTTTGTTGTTGTTCCTTGCTGTTGGAGGGCACCATTCATTCATTCACGATTATGCATTGTTCATCAGCTAGAGTCGCACAATGTTTTGGTTTAGGAGAATGATACCACACGTTTCTGCAAGTGTTTTCCTTTGCTGAACCCTGGTTGTGGGATTACATTGTTATCCTGAACTATAGAGGGGTATGAGACCCTGTTTTCCCTGTGTTACGGAGTGAAACCTGTGTGGATGTGTTTTTTTTGTGGGTTGTTGTGATGTGTATCCTTGCTTTCATATGAATACTTAGGAGTGGAAGAGTCTCAGAATTGGCTAATAAACCTAGTGAAGAGAGGAACCTCGTAGACAAATTAAGAGGGGCAGGAAAATCCTTTATGCACACCCTAAAGAGCACTAGAAGGGAAGGTATGGCCCGAGGGAACTGTGTAGCAGTGAAGTGAATACTTCCTTGTGTTGGGTGTGCAGGTATTGTGGAATTCCAAGTTGGATAGATCTAGTGTAGGTGTCCATAGCTCTGTGATTGAGCTCACTGGCTTAGCAATTCTACCTTTCTCACTGGTTTAGCACCCTGGTAAGCCCAACTGTTAGTTGGTTTGGAAGAGTCTTGTTGTGCATTTGACCAAGTGTGAGTCATTCCTTTTCCAGTTTGAGAAACCCAATTGTAGGTTGGTTTGACTGTGTTTCGATATGTGTTGGATATGTGTGAGCCTATTGTTCCCTAGTTCCTTGTGGAAATCATGCCTAGCTTGGGGGTGGCAGTGGTGTTGAGAGATTAATGAACACACTGGCCTATGGTTGGGTGGAACGTTGTAGTGACATAGCTAGTTGCAGGACAAATCCATCATTAAGATAATTATTCTCTATCATTCTTGTTTATGCAATGTAGTTGATTGTGAATGAATGAATATGTTGAATGCTTGCAATGTTTTAGTAGAGTTTACTGTTGGTGAATGTTCATGCATTTGTATTTTTTTATGTCTTATATGTTTTAATGCATTTTTCCTAAGTTCATGGAGGATAGAATCCTATTATAGAGTTAGAATGCATCTAACTTAGCATTTTCGCCCCTTGAAATTCGCCCGGGAAAGGCAAAAGGAGGAAATAAAAAAAGAGCAGTTCGAACAAGAAAGAATGTAAGTTTTCTGCACCTCGAGATCCTCCTGCAGGAGGTGGAGGGAGGAAGTGAAAAAGTGAAAAAAAATTCTAGGGAAAAAGTTAAGTTTTATGATTCTCGAGTTCCGCACTGGAGAGAGAAAAGATGGAATGTAGATGACATAAACGAGGATAAAGGTTTTCGTCGTTTGATAGTTTTCTAATTTCTGAGTTCCAAAGGCGGAAGGAAGAAGAGTGGAAGGGAAAAAGGAGGAAGACAAAATGTGAGTTGAATATATCCGTCACACATTGGGCTCCCGATTCCTAGGTTTTGCAACGAAAACATGGAATGGGGAGTGCAGATGGCAGAGTGCGGAAAGGATAGGTTCAGTGCAGAAAAGGTGTTTTCGGTCGTAGAAGGGATCTGTCAAGGGTGGAACCATTGTTACAGTGGTTTATAAGCCTAATAATGAATGTTGAAGAGTGTGTTAACGTCCATTCCCTGTGTTTCAAAAGGAGAATAAGGGTTCTTGAGGAAACAAAATTAATTTATCTGCATTATGGGGTATGGGGACGTTACAGATTGGTATCAAAGCTGTTGGTTGCAGCACTGGGCCTAAATGGGCCAATTTGAACAGTTAAAAGAGGAAAAAATACCCTCTGATACCAACATTGTAGTACACTACAGATTGGTATCAGAGCTGCTAGTTGCAACAATGGGCCTAAATGGGCTAGGTGACAATAAGTAAATGGTTTTTACTTTTGAAATTGTTATGCAACTAACAAATGGTGTTTATTAACACATTTTTGCCGAGTCATAATGCCGATTGGAAGAGTTGGTTTTTGGCTCAGCCATGAGAACCTACAGCATGAATTATGCACATAATCCCTATGAGCACGAGGAAGATGCTAGGGGGAAAATGTTCGAGTTGAAAATGCTGAAACTGAGTCCAATGGAAGGACATTTCAAGACACTCACCCAGATTTTGCAACCACCATGAGAAGCCTAACGGTGGAGATGAAAAGTTATAGAGAAGATAATGAGAGGATGATTAAAGCTCAGGAAGAGCGGAATCAGTTGAACGCAATCATGCTACATAGTTTGACAGACATCCAAAGGCAGATGAACTCTAAGCATCGGACAGTAAATCCAAAAGGAAGTATGAGCAGTGCTAGAAGAAGAAAAAGGCCTTCTAGTGGATCATCTGACTCTGAAAGATGCACTGGGGGTCCAAGTTCTTCTTCTCACAGGAATAAGCAAAAGAGGCACTACCAAAACATCTCACGTGATTAATTCAAGAAGGCTAAGCCTCTTATGTTTGATGGTTAGGTAAAGAATGATCAAGAAGATAAATATTAGCTTCTTGGGATGAGAAAATATTTCCAAGTCCAAGACTACTCTGGAAATATGAAAGCTAGGGTAGCCATCTTCAATTTGACTGAAAGAGCATCCATATGGTGGGAGCACTTTAGGAAAGTGAAGAATATCAGTGAAAGGAAGATTGTGTGGACGCAGTTCCAGAAGTATTTCAGGAAGAAGTACCTCTCTGATAGGTACTATGATGATAAGATTAAATAATTCCATGATATGAGATTGGGACAGTAGACCATGGAATAATATGCAAATAAGTTCTTGGAACTGTTGAGGTATGTCATATATATCAGAGATGATAAAGTGAAAATTCAGCGTTTTATGAGTTGGCTACCTTAGTCATACAAAGATAGGATTAAATTTGATGAACCTAGAACTCTAGAAGAGGTTATAATAAAGGACAAGTATTGATATGTTCAGAACAAAGGAAAACCTGATATCCATAAGGCATGGAAGGACAAGAAGAATGAAAATTATGACCAAAGGAAGAAAGGTTTCAAACCTTCTCACTTCTGAAATTAGCAAAAGCATCCATCACAAGCTATGACTAAGCCAACCAAGGTGATGGAAGACAGGCCAAGAAATCCAAAAGAGATAAGAGAACCACTCCAATGCTAGAGATGTGGAGGACCCCATCTGCGCAAGAATTGTCCACTTGAGAATGGGTATGTGAGGCAAGATCACAACATTCAAGAAGTTGAAATTTTGGGTCAAGTGGAAAGGACTGTGCCTAGTATTTATGCAGCACTGGAGGACCTCCAGGAAGATCATCAGTCAACTGTGGTTGAAGTTGTAGGTAATATTGTTGAGCAATCTATTTTTGTTTGATTGACCATGTATCTACTGGAAGTTATATTACTCCAAGAGTGGTTGAGATTTGTGATTTTAAGAAGTTAAAGCATAGAAAATCATGGTTAGTTCAACTAGCCACTAGAACTAAGAGAAAGGTTAGTGAAGTGGTAGAGGGATGTCCATTGGTTATGTATGGTTGAGTCACTTATATAGATCTGAATGTTCTACCACTTGCTTCCTATGATATTATCATTGGAATGGATTGGTTAGAAGATCACAGAGTCAATCTTGACTGTTATAATAAAACTTTTGAATTCATTGATGAAGAAGGAAACCTAAGGGTTGTAAAAGGCACTCCAAAGGTAATTTTTGTCAGGAAAAATTCAGCAATGCAGTTGAAGAGGTGTTGTAGTAAAGGTTGCAAAGTGTATGTGGCTCATGTTGTGAAGGAAACAAAGAATGAAACTCCTAGGTTGGAGGACTTTCATGTGTTGCAGGAATTCAAGAATGTTTTTCCTGATGAAATTCCAAGGCTTCCTCCAAAGAGGGACATTGATTTTACAATTGACCTTGTTCCCAAAGAAGCACCAATGTCTACGAAACCCTATAGGATGAGCACACCAAAAATTCTAGAGCTGAAGATGCAGCAGGAAGAGTTGTTGGAGAAGAAGTATATCCAGCCAAGTGTGTCCCCTTGGGGAGCACTAGTGTTGTTTGTGAAAAAGAAATATGGTACACTCAGGTTGTTTATTTATTATAGATAGCTGAGCAAAGTCACTATGAATAATAAATACCCTTTACCTTGAATTGACGACCTTTTTTATCAAATGAGAGGAGCAAAGGTGTTTTCCAATATTGACTTGAGTTTTGGTTACCATCAGGTAAGAAACAAGGATGAAGATATTCATGAGACATCCTTTAGAAAAAGGTATGGAAATTATGAGTTTGTAGTGGTACCATTTGGTTTCACAAATGCACCAGCTACATTCATGTGTCTCATGAAAAATGTTTTTAGCAGGTATTTGGACAAGTTTGTTCTTTTCTTCCTTGATGACATTCTTATTTATTCTAAGAATGAGGAAGAACATGAAGAGCATATGAGATTGACTTTGGAATTGCTAAGGGAGAACAAGTTGTATGCAAAATTGAGCAAATGTGACTTCTATAAATATAGAATTCATTATTTGGGTCACATTATCTCAGATGAAGGAATATCTGTATACCTTGAGAAGACTAAAGCCATTATGAATTTTCCAACTCCAAGAAATGTGATAGCTGTAAGATATTGTATGGCACTTGAAGGATACTACATAGGTTCATTGAAGGATTCTCCAAGGTTGCACATTCAATCACTTCTTTGCAAAAGAAGGGGATAAAGTTTGAATGGACACCAAGATGTGAAGAAAGCTTCCAGCAGCTGAAGCATCTTCTTACAAGTGCACTAGTTTTGAAAATTGGAGACCCATAAAAATATTTTGTGGTGTCTATTGATGCAGCGTTCAAGGACTTGGAGAAGTTCTTATGCAAGACAACTGCGTGGTATGTTATGAGTCCATAAATTTGAAGGATCATGAGAAGAACTATGCCACTCATGATTTAGAACTTGCAACCATAGTACATACTCTAAAGATGTGGAGGCATTACTTAATGGGAAGAAAATTTGAGCTAATGACAGACCATTGTGGTTTTAAATACTTGTTTGATCAGCCAACTCTAAATGCTAGGAAAACTAGATGGCTAGAGTTTCTATGTGACTTTTATTTTGAAATCAAGCACATAAAAGGAAAAGAAAACAAAGTGGCTGATGCACTCAACAGGAAGGTGCATGAAATGCATGTGGAATCTCTCAGTATTTTCCAGTCATATTTGAGACAACATATTTCTAATCATACTGTTGAATATGAAATGTATGTGCAGATAAAGGACAAATTGCAGCAGCAAAATCTTGAGAATAGGTATGATGGATATAAATTGGAAGAAGATGGAATTTGTACTTATAAAAACAGAATTTATCTTCCAAATGTAGTAGATTTGAGGAGAATTGTTATGGATCAGATCCATCAAGCTCCATATTCTAGTCACCCAGAATATCAAAAGACAATTGCTACATCCAAAAAGCAGTATTTTTGGTGAGGAATGAAAAAGAGAATTGCTGAGTATATTTCAAAGTGCGTGAAATGTCAGCAGGTAAAGGTTGAGCATCAACACCCAGCAGGTTTGTTGCATCCTTTGCCAGTTCCATAATGGAAATGGGAAGTTGTTTCCATGGATTTTATTATAGGATTTCCAATGACTTGGAGGAAACATGATTCCATCATGGTTGTGGTGGACAAGTTGACAAAGGAAACACATTTTATACCGATTAAGTCTACGTATAAGACTCATGCCATTGCAAAAATATTGATGAAAGATATTTTTAGATTGCATGGATTTCCTAAGGCAATAGTCTTTGACAGGGATCCCAAGTTTACTTCTAATTTTTGGAAGGGTCTTTTTGCATATTTGGGTACCAAATTGAACTTCAGCACTTCCTACCATCCTCAAACTGATGGACATACAGAGAGAGTGAATCAAGTGTTGGAAGACATGCTTCGCATGTATGTGATGGACAAACCATCCAAGAAGGAGGATTATTTACACTTGGTATAGCTTGCTTATAATAATGGACAACAATAATCATTAGGAATGATTCCTTATGAAGCCTTGTATGGAAGAAGGTGTAGGACACCAGTGACTTGGGATAATCTAGTGAACAAGATTGTGCTTGGTCCAGAATTTATCAAGGAAATGGAGTAAGAGGTTGTAAAGATCAAGCAGAACCTGAAAGCAGCCTAAGATAAATAGAAAAGCTATGCAAACAATCATAGATTGCATAGAGAGTTTAGTGTTGGGGATCATATTTATCTTAGAGTGAGGGAAAGGAAGAGTTCCTTGAATCTTGGAAGTTGTGCCAAGTTATCACCTAGATACTGTGGGTTGTTTGAAGTGCTTGAAAGAATAGGGTCAGTTGCATATAGACTTGCATTTCCTGCTAGCACTAGAGCTCATAATTTTTTTCATGTTTCTTTGCTTAAAAAATATGTACATGATCCTAACCATGTGATAAATTGGGATGTGATTCAAGTGGAACCCAAGGGAGAGTTTCAAACTGAGCCATTGCGCATCCTCGATAGGAAGGTCCCAGTGATCTGGAATCGAGACGCTGGACAGGTGAAGGTGCAGTGGGAGCACTACGGTCCTGAAGAGCCTACGTGGGAGCTGGAGGATACCATGTGATTGGTGCATCCATTATTTTTCAGTTTTGTAAAGCACTGAGGATAGTGTTGTTGTAAGGGGAGGGGAATGTAATACCCTGGTTTTGACCCCAAGGGGGAGGGAAATGTAATTCCCTGGTTTTGACCCCATGGTATTGAAATTGCACATGATGTATATATTATAATTAAATAATGGTGAGGAGCTCAAGGCTAAGGCCCGACCATATATTTGGTGTTTGTGTATAGGTGATCAAGGTTGACACCTATGGTGATAGTGCTAAGTCAAGCACAATATATATTTTGATGTATCATGTAACTATGCAATTAATAAATACCATAGAAAGATATGGGACTACAACGTGAAAGAGATGGGGGCATGATTTCACAAGGAATAGGGAGGGGAGTTAGTCAAACCCCCTGATACAATAGGGTGAGACAAGAATTCAATGGGGGAATCCATGAAACCTCAGCTACATTTTTGTCCTCTGTCCTCAATCATTCATTTCTTCTAGTAGTTGGTTGATGCAGTTAGTGCCTTTAGTAGAGCAAGGCATGTCAGTCTGATTGTGTGTCTGAGTAAACCCGCAAGTGTGCAGTCTGGGAAACCGCATTCTTTCTTCTGATGCAAGGAAGCACAAGATGCGTGCTAGTCTGTCCTTTTCCTCAATTGTGAAAGAGTTTTGTTGTTGTTCCTCATTGTTGGAGGGCACCATTTGTTCAGTCATGATCATGCATTGCTCATTATCTAGAGTCGCAGAGCATTTTGGTTTAGGTGAATGATACTACATGTTTCTATAAGTGTTTTCCTTTTTCAAACCCTATTTTTGGGATTACAGTGTTATCCTGAACTATAGAGGGGTATGAGACCCTATTTTCTCTGTGTTACAAAGTGAAGCTTATGTGGTTGTGTTTTCCTTCTGGTTTGTTGTGATGTGCATCCATGTTTTGGTCTAAAGACTTAGGAGTGGAAGAGGCCTAGAATTGATTGATAAACCTAGTGAAGAGAGGAACCTCATAGACAGATCAAGAGGGGCTGGAAAATCCTTTATGCACACCATAAAGAGCACTGGAAGGGAATGTATGGCTTGAGGGAACTGTGTAGTAGTGAAGGGAATACTTCCTTGTGTTGGGTGTGTAGGTATTGTGGAATTCCAAGTTGGATAGATCTAGTGCAGGTGTCGACAGCTCTGTGGTTGAGTTCACTAGCTTAGCAATTCTACCTTTCCATTTCCTTAGCATCCTGGTATGCCCAACTATTAGTTGGTTTGGCTGAGTCTTGTTGTGCATTTGACCAGGTGTGAGTCTTGCTTTCAACAGTCTGAGAAACCCTACTATAGGTTGGTTTGATTGTGTCTTGATGTGTGTTGGCTATGTGTGAGCATGTTGTTCCCTAGTTCCTTGTTGAAATCATGCCCAACTCAGGGGTGGCAGTGGTGTTGAGGGATTAATGAACACACTAGCCTATGGTTGGGTAGAATATTGCAATGACATAGATAGATACAAGACAACTCCATCATCAAGATAAGTATTCTCTGTCATTCTTGTTTATGCAATGTAGTTACCTGTGAATGAATGACTCAGTGAATGCATATGTCGAATGCTTGCAATGTTTCAGTATAGTTTATTGTTGATGAATGTTCATGCATTTGCATTTGTTTATGCCTTATATGTTTTAATGCATTTTTCCTAAGTTCATGGAGGCTAGAAGCATGTTACAGAGTCATAATGCATCTTACTTAGTGATTCCACCACTTGAAATCCACCTGGGAAAGGTAGAAGGCGGAAATTAGAAAAGAACAGTTGGAACAAGGCAGAATGTAGGTTTTCTGCACCCCGAGATCCTCCTACGGGAGGTGGAGGGTGGAAATAGAGAAGTGCAGAAATCTGTTATAGCATGTTTTTGCTTCTCATTTTAAATCATTTGCTTGTTTTTTCAAAACATGGTTTTGTTCATTTTTTAAGTTTGGATTTTAGGTTAGTTTAAATCTTTTTCTTTAATTTTTATGTTTGTATTTTTAACTTTTAAAAATATTTATAATATTTTTAACTTGTGAATATAAATAGTTTATAATAATATATATATTAATTTAGCACGACTTATAAAAAAAAATTAGCCTATCAAACACTAGCCTCCCACCCAGGCTGACATTAGACCTTTCTCTTCATCTACACGTTTCTAGTATTTATCTATTATTCTCGTACTCTCCACATTTGACATTGTCCTGATGATGAATCCTGATATGGATCCAAAATGTCAACTTAGTTAATTCAATACTGTGGTTTCTATGACAACATCCAAAAGCTACCACCACAGAAATTTGGCAACAGAAGTGACTTCATAGTTTTATTTTTCCAATTTTGGGTTTTATTTAAGCAAAATTCATAGTTCAGGGGCTTGTAGGATGTTTATATCAATTAAAGGTCCTAAAAAAATATCATAAAGTTTTGTTCTAAGTCATTTAACCAAAATTGACCCTTTGTTATGAGTTGTATTTTTGAAAATGATTGAAACAGGTTTTCTTATAGCGCAAGCCTGAAAAAGTTACACATGCACGCTACAAGAAAATCACGCTATCTGAAAATCATGATTTTTTGTTCAAATTTTTGGAAATTCGTGCATAGGAGAGGTCATTCATACTTGATAATGGATTTGATACATGTTCTTGGCTAGAGTGATCATTATGATAGGTGTTAACAATTCAAGCAAGCCATCATTAGGGTAAGTTGCGGTGGTCTGGAAGTTATGATACAGAGTGGTAGAATAATGATAATTATCCATGATGAGGAAAATTCACCTTGAATTATGCATCTCCTGGAGTGCATGAAGACCATACGAGTTCGTGGTGAAGTTTTGGAAGTTTGTAATCAAGTTTTGAAGCAGGTCGGTAATTTAGGGATTTGAGGGGCGACTGTTTGGAACTATCATGGTGGTCATAGGAGGATTAAGGAATAGAATTGGACACCTGGCAGATAGGAAAACACAATTCTAGCATCTGAGTTCACTAGGTAGGAGGAAAATTGCTATCATATTCCATGTATTTGGGTTTATACTGATAGAAGATTAATTATGGAATTTAATGAAGAATGCTAGTATGTAAACCTAATTGATACTAAATGTCAAATTTTTTGTCAATAGAATTAAGACATTTATCAGTTTAAGTGATAAAATATTGTTCAGCGGTTTGGTTTCCCAACATATCATTGTCTATCAAATTTTCCAAGATCTGAACAGAGTTAGAATTCTTTACTAAAAGAAGCAATCTGACAGTCATTTAAAATGAAAAGAAGTTGTAAAACAAACAGAGCAAAACCTTCAGACATGTCTTGGGTTCAGACTTTCCTAGACTGTGCAAGATTTTTTTTGGAGGTGGGATGGTTAAGATTTTTTGAGAAAATTGATGGGTATCACACAGAGGTCTCTTATAAGTTTGCTCAGTACTTGGATAAAGATATTGTTACTTTTGACACCTGGAAGATTGAGTTGACCAAAGAACTCATAGCAGAAGCCGCAGGGATCCCCGTTGAAGGCTAATATTGGCTTTAAAAAGTACCTTTTACCTTTGATGCACATAAATACATACTTCCAAGTGTAGTAGCAGACTGGGGTAAAGGAGTACATATCCAAAAATTTAAACCAGAATGGAGAGAGCCAATAAAATTCCTGCAAAGTTATATCACTTGTGAAGGAAGATTTGCATTTGTTTTGAAGTATCATTTCAGATTTTTGCAACATCTTAACCATGAAGCACAGATGAATCTTCCATTATTTTTCCTTAAAAGTCTACAAAAAATGTCTAGTAGGGTAAAGGAACATCAAGACCACACTAAATAGTCTGTATTTCATCATGGGCTTATAAAGCTAGTCATAAGTATTGTGCTTCAAAAGAAAGAGAAAACATGGGATTATTTTTTTATTTTGGTATGGATCTCAAACAGAAAAGGAAGATCAAGCTCAGAAAAGACAATTGAATAAAGGTTATAATGTAGTCAAGAAACTGAAAAAGAGAGCCACAGTCAAGATTGAAGAGGATAATGTACAAGAAAAATCTATGACTCAAGGAGATGAAAATGTTGAAGTTGAACAGTAGACCAGTTTTGAGGAAAAAGAAATTTCAAGGGCAGAAGTGAAAGATGTAGAGCTTCTAGAGGATACTTTTCATGAAGAACTAAACCAAGGAGTAAAGGAAAATGTGAAAGAACAAGAACAAGTTCCTATTACAGTGCAGTTTGAAGATGACGAAAAGTCATTGCCTAATGAAGCTAGGGTTGACACCAAACATGATGTACGAAAATAGTTTGAAGAAGAGGTAATGTCACGAGGGATAAAAAGGAAGGTTGTCCAACTAGCTTCTATCAAACATCAAGGGAAAACTTTAAGCATGCTAGGAGAAATTAGGATAGGTTGGAGGCCCAAGACTAGACCTAATAACAAACTCAGATTGAATAATGGTATTCAACAAATCTCTGTGTATGGCGATTCCGAGTTAGTTGTTCAGCAAGTAAGGCATAACTATCAAGTAAAACAAGATCTTCTGAAAATGTATAGGAATAAAGTATGGGATATGATAGACAATTTCTTTGTGGCTTTTAATATCACTTATATTCCAAGGGACCATAACCAAACTATTGATTCTCTTGCCCTAGCAGCCACACATTTCAGGATTCCTAAAACAACACAGTTGAAGTATCCTATTGAGGTTAGGTACAGGTATTCTATGCCTGATAATATAAAGCAATTGAGAGTTTTTGAAGATGATTTTGAGATAAAAAGGTTTTTAGAGCTAACAGGTGAGTTTTCCAATTCCTTAATTAACCAAGAACAAGATGATGAAGTTGAGTATTTTGAAGGTGTTGCAGAAAATAAGATTGCAGGTCACAAGATCATTGAGTTGAAAAGTAATTTCATTCTTAAGGGTTTGGTGCCTTTGGAGAGGATTTTTTCGAAGGATGATACCCCTTTAAAACCATTTATGTAGTCTTCAGAAGAAAATGTAATAGATTGTAATATTGGCACCAAGGAGCATCCCAAAATGGTGAAGATCTCAAAGGCACTCACAATAGAACAAAGAAACAGGTACATTAAGTTATTAAAAGAGTATGTTGATGTTTTTTCTTGGTCATATGAGGATTTGAAGACATATGATACTAGTATTATACAACATAAAGTGCCTTTGAAACCAAATGTTAAACCTTTCAAACAGAAATTAAGGAGAATCAATCCAGCTTTGTTTCCCATTATAGAGAAGGAGGTTAAAAAATTGTTAGATGATAAGATTATTGTTCCCCTCCGATATTCTTCATGGGTAGCCAATTTAGTACCTGTCAGAAAAAATAATGGTGAAATCAGATTGTGAAGGATAATTATCCTTTGCCAAAGATTGAACAAATATTGTAGAAGGTGGTTGGTGCACAAAGAACTTCAATGGTAGATGGTTTTTCAGGGTATAACCAAATTGCAATGCGCCCCAAGATAGAGAAAAGATAGCTTTTACTACTCCTTGGGGTACTTTCATGTACGACAAAATGCTTTTTGGATTAATGAATGTTGGAGCTACCTTTACAAAATCTATGGACATAGCCTTCGTGGGAGAGAGCGATAAGTTTGTAGTAATATATTTAGATGATATTACAGTCTTCTCATAATCTGATGATGAACACCTAAAGCACTTAAAACAAACTTTTCTGAAATGCAAAAAATATGGTTTGTCTTTCAATCCCAAAAACTAACATTTTTCTGTACAAGAAGGTAAGTTGTTGGGTCATTTAGTTTCAACTGATGGCATAACGATAGATCCATAAAGGGTAAAAGCTATTCTAAAAATTAGTTTACCAAGGAGAAAGAAGGATGTGCAATATTTTATTGGAAAAATAAATTTTCTGCGTTGTTTCATACTAAGTTTTGCTGAAACCCTTAAACAGATTACAACCATGTTGAAGAAGGATCAGGAATTTAAGTGGACTACAGAAGCTAAAAATTCATTTGAAAAGATTAAGATAGCTCTTACGGAAGCACCAGTACTAGTAAGTCCTGATTTTACAAAGGAGTTTTTGACTTTTTCTTTTACATCAGAGGATACTTTAGCTACTGTTTTATTACAGAAGAATAAGGATGGACTTGAATAGCCAATTTCATTTTTTAGCAAGACCCTCAGAGACTCAGAGCTCAAGTACAACACTTTAGAGAAGCGAGCTTACTCATTGGTAAATGCATTAAAGTTTTTCAGAATTTATGTTTTAAATTCCAAAGTCATTGCTTATGTTCCTAATGCTTCCATTAAGGATGTTTTGACCCAATCTGACAATGAGGGAAAAAGAGGGAAATGAATTGCAAAAATAATGGAATATGATGTGGACATTAGGCCTACAAATCTAGTAAAGAGACAAGGTTTGGCTAAATTATTAGCTGATTCAAATTGACAATCTTTAGGTCTGCATCTCATAACAGAACAACTAGCATAAGAATAATTGCAAGCAGAGCAAGAGAAAGAAAAAATTATGGACCACTATGTAGAATCCACATGGTATGCAGATATTGTACACTTTCTCTTGTATTTACAATGTCCAGAACATCTAGACAAGAAAGCTGCTAGGTCTTTGAAGTTGAAAACTACTAAATATTGTTTGATAGAACAACAACTGTTTTGGAAAGATCCAGGGGGTATTTTGATTAGATGTTTGGATAAGCCAGAAATTGAAGAAGTAATATCTGAATCACATGAAGGTGCTTGTGGGGGACATAAGTATTGGAAGGCAACAACTTATAAAATTCTAAGAGCTGGATACTATTGTCCTTCTTTATTCTCTGATGTATATCAGCAGGTAAGAGCATGTATCCCTTGTCAGAAGTTTACTGGTAAGCAAAAGTTGCTGTCATTGACATTAAAGTCAATTGTAGTAAATGCCCCTTTTCAGCAGTGGGGTTTGGACTTCATAAAAGAGATAAATACTTCCTCTTCAGGGCAGTATAAATGGATTTTGACTGCTACATATTTCTTTACTAAATGGGTAGAAGCTATTCCCACAAGAAATGCAACAGACAAAGTAATCATAGATTTTATTCAAGAAAATATTCTTAGCATATTTGGATGTCCCAAGAATTTATTGACTGATAATGCTCAAGATTTTAAGTCTAAAGCTATGGTGGCATTCTGTGAAAAGAATGGGATTATTTTGAAACAATCAACACCTTATTATCCTCAAGGAAATGGGTTAGCTGATTCAACTAATAAGAGTATTATTTAGAGTATCAGAAAGTTATTGAAACATAATAAACGATCATGGGATTCAATGTTAAAATATCCATTGTGGGCAGACATAATAACAATTAAAAAGGCAATTGGAACTTCTCCTTTCCAATTGGTATATGGTACTGATGTAGTGTTTCCTATCCAACTTGGTATTCCTGTGATGAAAATTTTTCAAGATTGTCAAGAAGAACCCAGTGATACTCAAAGAAGAATTTATGCACTGATAGAGTTACAATAGAAATGTGAAATTGTAGAGGAAAAAGCTCAGCTGTACAAGACAAAGATCAAAGAAAGGTTTGATAGAAAGATCAAGGAGAACACTTTTTCAGATGGAGATATGGTTTTGAGATGGGATGCTAGAAAGGAGTAGAAAGGAAAGCATGGCAAGATTGATAGTCTATGGTTTGGTCCTTTCATAGTATCAAAGGTTTAGGAGAATAATACTTTTGTGTTACATACTTTGGATGGTGAGGAATTGTCTAATCCAGTTAATGGACGTTTCCTCAAACATTTTTACAACTTTTGAGGTAGATATTGGAATTTCATTGTATATACTGGTGTGAATAACAGAATAAATACTCCATGAACCAATGGAATTTTTGTAGATTAGTAGACCGTTGCAGTTACAGCACAGAAGGAACTGATCTACAGGTTCTTGAAGCCTCACAGGGAGGACTTCATCCCACAGTAGGAGCCAGATGTTATAGCCTGTTTTTGCTTCTCATTTTAAAGCATTTGCTTGTTTTTTCGAAACATGGTTGTGTTCATTTTTTAAGTTTGGATTTTAGGTTAGTTTAAATCTTTTTCTTTAATTTTTATGTTTGTATTTAAGTGACTTCATAGTTTTATTTTTCCAATTTTGGGTTTTATTTAAGAAAAATTCATAGTTCAGGGGCTTGTAGGATGTTTATATGAATTAAAGGTCCTAAAAAAATATCATAAAGTTTTGTTCTAAGTCATTTAACCAAAGTTAACCCTTTGTTATGAGTTGTATTTTTGAAAATTATTGAAACAAGTTTTCTTGTAGTGCAATCCTGAAAAAGTTACACACGTGTGCTACAAGAAAATCACGCTATTTGAAAATCATTATTTTTGGAAATTCATGCATAGGAGAGGTCATTCATACTTGATAATGGATTTGATACGTGTTCTCAGCTAGAGTGATTATTGTGACAGGTGTTAACAGTTCAAGCAAGCCATCATTGGGGTAAGTTGCGGTGGTCTGGAAGTTATGACACATAGTGGTGGAATAATGATAATTATCCATGATGAAGAAAATTTACCTTGAATTACGCATCTCCTGAAGCACATGAAGAGCATACGAGTTCATGGCGAAGTTTTGGCAGTTTGTAATCAAATTTTGAAGCAGGTTGGTAATTTAGGGCTTTGAGGGGCGACTGTTTGGAACTATCGTGGCAGTTAGAGGAAGATTAAGGAATGGAATTGGACACCTAGCAAATAAGAAAAACGCAATTCTAGCAGCAAAGTTCACTAGGTAGGAGGCGAATTGATATCATATTCCATGTATTTGGGTTTATACAGATAGAAGATTAACTATGGAATTTAATGAAGAATGCTAGTATGTAAACCTAATTGATACTAAATGTCAAATTTTCTGTCAATAGAATTAAGACATTTATCAGTTTAAGTGATAAAATCTAGTTCAAAGGTTTAGTTTCCCAACATATTATTGTCTATCAAATTTGCCAAGATCTGAATATAGTTAGAATTCTTTACTGAAAGAAGCAATCTGAAAATCATTTAAAATGAAAAGAAGTGGTAAAAAAAATAGAGCTGAACCTTCAGACATGTCTTGGGTTCATACTTTCCCAAAATGTGCAAGATTGTTTTTAGAGGCAGGATGGTTAAGATTTTTTGAGAAAATTGATGGGTATCATACAAAGGTCTCTTATAAGTTTGCTCAGTGCTTGGATAAATATATTGTTACTTTTGACACCTTGAAGATTGAGTTGACCAAAGAACTGATAGCAGAAGCCACAGGGATCCAAAATGAAGGCAAATATTGGTTTAAAAAAGTACCTTTTACCTTTGATGCACATAAATACTTACTTCCAGGTGTGGTAGCAGACTGGGGTAAAGGAGTACATATCCAAAAGTTTAAACCAGAATGGAGAGAGCCAATAAAAATCCTGCAAAGTTATATCACTTGTGAAGGAAGATTTGCATTTGTTTTCAAGTATCATTTTAGGTTTTTGCAGCGTCTTAACCATGAAGCAAAGATGAATCTTCCATTCTTTTTCCTTAAAAGTCTACAAAAAATGTCTAGCAGGGTAAAGGAACATCAAGACCACACTAAATAGTCTGTATTTCATCATGGGATTATAAAGCTAGTCATAAGTACTGTGCTTCGAAAGAAGGAGAAAACATGGTATTATTTTTTATTTTGGTCTGGATTTCAAATAGAAAAGGAAGATCAAGCTCAGTAAAGATAGTTGAATAAAGGTCATAATGTAGTCAAGAAACTGAAAAAGAGAGCCACAGTCAAGATTGAAGAGGATAATGTACAAGAAAAATCTATGACTCAAGGAGATGAAAATGTTGAAGTTGAACAACAGACTAATTTTGAGGAAAATGAAATTTCAAGGGCATAAGTGAAATATGTAGAGCTTCTAGAAGATACTTTTCATGAAGAACTAAACAAAGGATTAAAGGAAAATGTTAAAGAATAGGAACAAGTTCCTATTACAGTGCAGTCTAAAGATGAGGAAAAGTCATTCTCTGATGAAGCTAGGGTTGACACCAAACAGGATGTATAGAAACAGTTTGAAGAAGAGGTAATGTCACGAGGGATAACAAGGAAGGTTGTCCAGCTGGCTTCTATCAAACATCAAGGGAAAAATTTAAGCATGTTAGGGGAAATTGGGATAGGTTGGAGGCCCAAGACTAGAACTAAGAACAAACTAAGATTGAATATGAAGAAATTGTTAAACCCTAAACTAGCTCAAAATAAAATTACAGTCATTGAATACTCTTCATCTCAAGAAGAGCTAGAAATGGAGATCTAAATGAAAAGGAGATGAAGGGTAAGAAGCAAATTATTTCAGAAAATAAATTATCTTTCACTGAAACCAAAATTTCAGAGATGTTTGAGGAAGTTCAAAAGAAGGTAATATTAGACCAGCATCAAGATGATTTAAAGAAACAACATTTAGTTATATCAAGATTTTGTGCAGAGAAAGGAAGGTTTGCTGAGCAATCATCCCAATGCAGTGTTGAAGTCAAAGAATATTCAAAAGTCCCTGTGGCCATGACAGAGCAGCTGGAAAAAAATGAAGAGATTTTTAAGAAGTTGAAAATCCCTTGGAAGCCAGAAGAAATGCATCCAGTATTAGAAGGGAAGTGCATTGATTCTGAAATGAAAATTTGCAGAGGAGTATCAAACAGTAAAAATATCAAATCGAGTACCTACATGAGACAAATGAGGGATTAGTGACTGCCAACAGAAGATTGAAAGAAGATTTGGAAGAGGTAAATAGCCACTATCAGGAATTAATTACAGTCTCTAAGGAGGCTTTGAAAAGAAAAAGATAGACACAAAGTCTGTATACAGAACTGAAACAAACCATTCAAGAGCTAACACAAAAGAATGAAGAGATTTCAAAAAGAGTGGAAGACTTGGAAGCAGATCACCAGAAAGAAAGAAATAAGACTCAAGCTTTAGAAGGGATAGTTCTTTTAGCAAAGGATTCTAAGGACTTGTAAAGTGCTTTAAGAATAGTGGTTATTATTTAGTTTGTGAAAAAGTTATTTTATTTTGTATGATTGAACAATTCGGTAGTATGACCTAAAAGTACTTTTTTCAGTTATATAACTGTCTTTGAGAAACCAAGATAAAAGTAAGGCTTAGAAAATACCAAGGGTTCGAATTTTGTTACAAGGGGAGGCTATCAAGCTGTGGTTTATGAAGCTAAGTGTAAAAAAACTCTTATGTATATTTTGAATGACTGATTATGAAATATATGCAACTATAAGCCCTATTTAGCCTATTTGCTGGTTTCATTTCTGATTTGTTAAATCACTCAGTTGATATATTCATTTCTTGTTTTAGGTTATTATTCATGAAATGCTTGTGAACTGTGGATGGAATTCAGTGCCGTCATTATTGTATCTGGTTTATGTTTTATATGTTATGCATCTCAGTCCTTCAATTGTGCATGATTTAGTGTTTCCTTTAGCTTTGTGAATTTTTTACCCTCTTGTTTACAAAATGCACAACCAAAACCCTAAAAAAACCTATTTTACTTGATTTTATTTTATGAGATTATGTTGGCTTGTTCTTTGTAGTCTAAGAACAATTTCTGGAACTAACAAGTTCAAAGGCAAAAGTTAAGTTTTACGATTCCTGACTTCTGCACTAGAGGGAAGAAAGGAGGAATGTGGAAGGAAGAAATGAGGATAAATGTTTTCATCGTTTGATAGTTTTCTGATTCCCGAGTTTCGCACTAGAGGGAGGAAAGTTAGAATGTGAAAGGAAAAAATGAGGATAAAGGTTTTCGTCGTTTGATAGTTTTTCGATTCTTAAGTTCCACACTAGAGGGCGAAAAGGAAAAAGGAGGAAGACAGAACGTGGTTGAGTAATTGCATCAAAAGGATATGTTTCTGACTTCCAAGTTCTAAAGGCAGAAGGCGGTAGGTCATTAAATGATTTCGTCAAAAAGATGTTTTTCTGATTTTTGAGTTTCAAAGTCGGAAGGAGGAAAAGCATAAGGTATAATATGGAATGTGAATTGAATATCTCTGTCACACATTATTCTCCTGGTTCCCAGATTCCACAACGAAAAGGCAGAAAGGGGAGTGTGGAGGGAAAAGTGCGAAAAGGACAAGTTTAGTGCGGAAAAGATGTTTCCGGTCGAAGAAGGGATCTATCAAGGGTGGAACAACTGTTACATTGGTTTATAAGCCTAAAAACGAAGGTTGAATAGTGTGTTAACTTCCATGCCCTGTGTTTCGAAAGGAGAACAAGGGTTCTTGAAGAAAAAAATTTAATTTATCCGCATTATGGGGCATGGGGACATTACATCCACGAATTTTCTTTAAAATATTTAATATTCTAAAAGATTTCCCCTAAGGTTTTATAATTCAATTTTAAAAACTTGCACCCAAATATAAATGACGGCTTAAAAAAATATTTTCTAAAGTGAACTCCCCAAAGAATTTATAATTAGTTTAAAGAAACCAAATATTGCACACAAATATAAAAAGTGGTTATCTTCCTTTTTTTCTTAGAAAATAAGAAAATAATTCTTCTAAACAATTACCGAAAAAATTTAAGTGCAATCTCCTCTTTATGTGCAATCATTATTCCACGATTTTTACTAAGCAACTCTCCTTTCTTGGTGACATCTCCTTTATGGGATCCTCCTTAGCGAGCTCCTTCTCTCTCACCAAGTTGTTCTCACTAATGTTTAGTTGCATTGCTCTAATACCACTGACACAGGTTGTGATGAACCTCAACAAAAAATGTATTATTCCATAGAAGACTATTACATATAAAGGAAATCAAAACAGTTATCTACACTTAGATAATGATATTATTCATGATAATTTACTAACTAATAACTAAAATAATATTTACAATGAAATATCGAAGGGTTATTCAACATGGAAATCGCTACAGTGATTCATGCTAAGCAACTTGTTCAACTCATCTTTCAACTCTTATACATATGAAAGAAGTTCTCTTATATTACCTTTGAGATGTTCAACTCAAGATTCCAAGCATGAAATTTTCAATGAGCTATGACTAACCATGTCTGAAACAACAAGAATTTCTAGAAGACCTCTCGTGACAGTTTCATACACATTCTTGAGATTTTTTTGGAAGTTCCTCATGATTTCTCTGAAACACCCATAAATGGGTTCCCAGTTTACCATTGTTTCCCCCTGGTTCACCTCCAAATTCCTCCCATTTGTCTTTTTATTCTTCAAATCCTCACACTTCTCTTCGTTGTTGATACCCAGAGGATGAGACTTTGAACTAGGCTATGAAGGTTGTATCCTTCATCAAATTATATTTGAGGCGTTGTCCTCCTTCCTTCATATTCATTTACGTCTACAATGGAACTGTTTGAGCCATATTTCCTCTTATCCAATTGAAAATGCTCGCCAACCTATCCCTGCAGATCTTCCACAAGAAAAACATATTGTGAGATTTAACTAGGATAGAGATGTAAATGCTAACATCCATATTCATCGTCCTTTCAATCATATATAACATTTTCTTCTCATGACAAAGGTCATGTCGATCTCGGATGGCGATAAACTTTAGTTCCCACCGAAAGAAGATAAAATTCTAAACCCACCTCCTGGATTCATTTCCATTAATGGATGTTTTTCCTAAGCAGATCAAAATCCCCTTGTCTTTGGGACACATCTTCTAACCTTGTTGAAATTGTCATATACTACCATTCCTTGGTTTCTTCTAGATCCTATGTTAGCGAGCTTATCAACAATAGTATTGTGCTCCCTCTTCACATGATAGAATTCTTTTGCATTTTGAGGATCCATCCTTGTACCCTTGCATCATTTTATGAATTACTTTTCTAGAGTCTCCAATGATAATGAGTCTCTGAATGTTGAGGGAATATGCTAGTTCTAATCCATGGAAAAATGCAAACCACTCTGTTTCATTATTTGACTTTGATCCCAATCCCTAAGAATATGTATTTAATTTTTTTCCACATGGATAAGAAATGATCCCTCATGCACCTATCACCCCTAATTGGGCTTAAAATCTTAACAAGTATAGTTCAGTTCAAAACCTTAGAAATTATTTGCACAAGAGATATTAAATTTCTCTTCAATTGTGGAACATAAAGAACATCAAAAATTATGTAATCAGCAAGTCCTGATAATTTAATTCGAACAGATCCAATTCATAAAGGTTTTAACTAAGACATATCTGCAAAATGTACTACCCCATCAATTTGATCATTAAATTTCTCAAATAAGTCTTTTCTAAATGTCATATGGAATGTGGCTCCAGTATCTAATAAGCAAATGTAATTCCAAGAAAATGAAGTACTAAAAACTTCTTCAATTCCAAGATTACAATGTGCAACAACATAATGTTCAGATTCAGGAGGGTTACCATTATCATTTCCTTTATCTTGTACTAGCTCTTTCTTGTTAACAATTTTCTCCCAAGAAGTTCTATAATAACTGGTAGTATGACCAGTTTTTCCATACCTATAACATTGTTTCAATCCTTGATTATATCTGCCCACCCTTCCTCTATACTATCCTCTTTTCCCTCTACCCCGACCTATGCTTCTGTTTTCATC
This sequence comes from Pseudotsuga menziesii, assembly GCA_001517045.1. NCBI lineage: Eukaryota > Viridiplantae > Streptophyta > Pinopsida > Pinales > Pinaceae > Pseudotsuga > Pseudotsuga menziesii. Next base: position 657,254 of record LPNX011197064.1, on the reverse strand, counting down.
CCTTGCAAATTCTTCTTTTGATTTGTGTCATTTTTGTGGAAGACACAAAGTTTATTCATTGGTATTAGTCTCCTTATTCCCAAATGCTTTCTCTCACTTTGCAATTTTCTCAACAAGTTTTTCAAAGGTCATAGCTTTCATATGGCCACTAGCTCGAAGTGATTCTAAACTAGCATAGATCCATTTTAAACCCAGATCTATCAAGCATCGAGAGGGAACCAATTTCTTGAGGTGTACATTTTTATACCATTTGGATCTCTCTAGGTACTTGATAGAATTGGGTTTAAAATGGATCTATGTTAGTTTATTTATTTATTTTTTATTTAAATCGATATGTAATTTATTTTTTTTGTTTTTTTATTTTTTTATTTATGTCGGCTAGCATAACGTGACTAACGTGACATGATCTCCCCCATACTGGGATGGAGAACACCTCGCTTCTCTCGATGCAATAATGAGTATAGTAAGGGAATAGAGCCTTAATAAATGCAGTAAGTTGAATGTCAACTTTTACACTAGTTGCATCAATATAATGGAAAATATCTCTAATTTCATAAGCAAGTTTCATTCGATCATTATCTTTTAATTCTAAATTGAATAAATTCATTAACAATTGTATGATTTCAACCTCAGAATGTGAATCATACAAATATTTTAGTTTCTTTAATGGTTCCCAAGCACTTTTGCTAGAAATTAAGTGTCTACTTACTTCTTCACTTATAGAGAAAATGATCAAGGCATAAGCCTTCTTGTCCTTTCTTTTCCATAATGTTAGACTTTCAATATTAGTAGGTGGTACCAGTCCACTTTTATCCACTTCATCTATTGCATCTCCGTCTTTCTTATCTTCAAAATTCTCATTTTCACAAATTCTATCCCACATGTCTTTAAAAATCAGGGTATTTTGAAATTTATGAAACCACTCATGATAATTTTCTTTACTAGACATAATTACTCCAACAATTGAAATTAAATAATTCATTAAAATTTGTTGTGTACGAATTACAGTCTTCTATATTATTTTCCTCTTCACCGATGTTCTTTAAAATATTTTTATCTTCTAAAAATATATAAATGGTGGCTCTTTTCCTTTTTTTAATAGAAAATAAGTAAATAACTCTTCTAAAAAAATACTAAAACAATTCACGTGAAGTCTCCTCTTTATGTGCAATCATTCTTCCACAATTTTTACTAAGCAACTCTCTTTTCTTGATGACATATCCTTTGTGGGATCCTCCTTCATAGGTTCCTTATCTCTCACCAAGTCTTTATCACCAATGTTTCGCTGCCTTGCTATACCACTGACACAAGTCGCAAAGAACCTCAATAAACAATGTATTATTTCATAGAAGAGTATTACATATAAAGGAAGTCAAAACTGTTATCTCCATTTATATAATGAGATTATTCATGATAATTTACTAACTAATAAATGAAATATCATTTACAATGAAATCATGAAGGATTATTCAACATGGAAATGGTTGCAATGATTCATTCTAAGAAGCTTATTCAACATGTCTTTCAACTCTTCCATGTCTGAAAGAAGTTCTCTTACATTACCTTTGATATCTTCAACTAAAGAGTCCAAGTAGGAAATTTGCAATGAGTTATGACTAGCCATGTCTAAAACAATAAGAATTTTTAGAATACCTCTCCTTACAATTTCATACACATTCTTGATATTTTTTTGGAAGTTCATCTCGCTTTCTATGAAACACCCATAAATGGTTTCCCAGTTTGTCATTGTTTCCCATTGGTTCACCTCCAAATTCCTCTCCTTTGGCTCTTTACTCTTCAAATCCTCACACTTATGTTATTTGTGTGATACCCCATGACATTATTATTATTATTAAAAAAAAATTGCGAATTATTTTTATGTAAAGAGTTATTAAAAAATCAAAAACTCAAAGTGACTTTTGCGCAACAAACTATTATATATATATATATAAGAAAATGGAACTTGGAGAGTTCAGCTACATGAGGGGACACCACCATGGCACAAGAGGACGTGTGTAAGCAAGCTAGAGAGATATTTACCAATCAAATCCAATCTAAAACTCAACAACTAGACGAGATCCTAAATCATAGAGATTTATGGATTGATTGAAGATTTGATTGGGTTGGCATAAGACCTATACAAAACTATATAAGAGTGTACTGAGATAGCATGGGATGCCATATTGTGCATAGAGGAACTTGCTGAATGTTCTCTCTTTTGATAATCCCATCTACTTGTTACAGACTCTGGAAGAGAGTGCTGCAAGGAAGTGATTACTTGTGTTTTGGTGCATGGCAGTGGTCTAGCTTGGGGGTGGTCGAGCAAACAACAGAGTTGCTTACTCCTATCTCCTATGGTTGGGAAGAGCTAATTCTTCAAGTTTCCCTTTTCAACATTGTTATCAAGTACTTCTATGAATTTTAGCAAAGTAATGTTTGTGATTTCTAA